>JAUELF010215615.1:0-14087 GCA_031471495.1 Clinocardium nuttallii
AGAGCTTTTTTATCACATTTATAAACATTAAAACCAACCATGTACCCAAAACTTACTATTTGTCATTATTTCTAATTTGACCCTGGCCAAAATCCAAATATCCCGAAAGTAATTATGTGTCCCCTATACGATGATACAACACATTGAGAAGAAGTGCAGTGTACAAGAACCATAACACTATTTTAGCTAATTGCAGAGTTATTGATCTTTGTTACGTTTTCGTGTCCGTTGAATAACTTTCATTGCCCTTTCTCACTTTTTTCTTTTCCGGAGAATATCTTTAAAACTAGAAGATGGAATTTAAGGAGGGGTTTCTGCATATTTCACTGCCTGTCCTATCACATTCAGTGATAGTTCTAGTTTAAAATGTTTTGTTAAAGTAAGCACTGTTTTGAAATTTAAAAGTACCTTGACATCTTCTAGCATTTCTGACCTTTCTTTATTGCAACTTTGGTTGTCGCAAGCACGTTTTAGAACAGCAAATTTTCTTTGGAAAGTGAAGACAATATCACGTGCCTTTGACGAGATGTAGCTACCGATAGGATACATCATGCTTCGAGACCTTTCCAATATTCTGGCATTTCACAGACCAAGAAATCATTTGACTTTGTCCTAGATATTGACTTATCAGTAGATAAAAGCGGAACTTGTTTATTATGTAAATAACGTAAATTGTGATATTAGCTTGTCTAATGGGAATTGGGCCAAACTACAGAGAAATCTTGTCTAATAATAAGTCAAGTAATACGATAACAAATTCAAAATCAGGAAAATAACTCCGATGTTTATTGATAAGAAAGGTAAAGCTCCAATCAGGGACGTAGATAATATCTTATCTACGTCCCTGTACCAATATATTAACATACGATCATATACATACCAGAACATATCTTTATTTAGCATTAACTAGTACATACTTATAGCCAATTAGCATATAAACATTTAAATTGTGTGTAATATCAGTAAGTCTTTTCAGAGAAGTTGAGGTTGGAATATATGGAATGTAAAAAGAGGCGGCGTTAAGTTTTGCGTTTAGTCACTTACATGGAAACTATCAAAGCATTATACTTTGAAACTTGGGAAACTTGTTCCTCTAATACCCTTCACATTTTATGCTTAAGATGCTAAGTTAGCCTGGTTTTGTTTGGTAAAAAACATCAATTTTTGTATGAGTTGATCTTCGTTCGGTAAAGTCATATCTATTCGATATCGTACATTGGGAAAGGTATAAGTTGTTGTTTTTGTTGTGAATCCGCTCAGTCTGATCAACATCCACACGGTTCACATATTATTTACATAACATTGAGGTTTTGCGTTTAAGACACTTACATGGAAAACTATCAAACCTTAAACCTTGAAACTTGGAAAACGTGTTCATCTAATTCCCTTCTTCACATTGTATGCTAAAGATGCTGAGTTTGGCCTTTTTGGGGGTAACAAAATATAAAATTTGATGTACATTGTATTTTGGTCAATTTTGAGAATTGACGGTGTTGGTTAAGTTTTTCCTTTTTGTCACTTACATGGAAACTATAACTTATTGATGTAAAAAAACATAAATGTTGATGTATTTTGGTCGATTTTGAGAATTGGACATAGTTTCTTCATTTTTTGTTAAATTGATTTCAAATGTTTCCCAAACTATAAAACATAATGTTCTTCAACATATTACTAGAGAGCTATGCATGTTTGTAAGCGTCTAAATTCTTTGTTTGACCGTTTCTAATTTGATATCCCATTCATACGGAAGCGTCCTGGTGCCAATTCATAATGTTCTATAAAAAAGAATAACTCCTACATAGGAGATAAAAAAGCCTAATTAGGACTTTGTATCTCCTACGTAGGAGAAAGAAAAGCCTAATTAGGAGTTTATAACTCCTACGTAGGACTTTATCACTCCTAATTAGGCTTTTTTTTTTTTATCTCCTACGTAGGAGTTATAAAGTCATAATTTAGGCTTTTTTATCCCGTATGATCTATGTTACTCATTTCAACCCCAACGGAGAAGGCCTAGATCAGACGGGATAAACTGATCTATGTTACCCATTTCAACCTTACGGAGGAGGCCTAGATCAGTAGGGGTAAACTGAATTACCTTACTCATTTCAACCTTACGCATGAGGCATAGATCATACGGGATAAAAAAGCATATAAATTAGGATTTTATAACTCCTACGTAGGAGATAAAAAAGCCTAATTAGCAGTTTATAACTCCTACGTAAGAGATAAAAAAGCCTAATTAGGAGTGATAAAGTCCTACGTAGGAGTTATAAACTCATAATTAGGCTTTTCTTTCTCCTACGTAGGAGATACAACGTCCTAATTAGGCTTTTTTTTTTATCTCCTACGTAGGATTTATTCTTTTTTATAGAACATTATGAATTGGCACCAGGCCGCTTCCGTATTACGACATTCATGCTACACACGACAGCGCAGTGCGTAAACTATATGTGCCGATTGTTCCATGGCACGCTTCAAACCACATGGTATTACCAGAACTTTTAAAATACCTTCCCTTAGTTATGTACATATTAACCGTTTGCCTCATATATTTACTCGTCTGCTTTGAAGATGACTCAGCAAATATGTGTCATTTGAAAAAAGAAAAATCTTCGTTTCGATAAAGAGATGACAACATAATGGGATAAATATAAATTGCTCATTAACGCTGCTGGCTAAATAAAACGCATAGACAAGTGGAAAGAACCCCGTTCTAACGTCATTTTTGATACACACCAAACCAAATCAAACTTTAAATATTCCGACAGATATTTTCTTAAAAAGTAATAAATGTAGACATTTATCATGATATGTTGAAATGACTACTATTAAGTCACAATACGTCTTGCAAAATTCAAAAATAGAATGAAAAAGGTAACAAAAGATTGAGGGTTAACCATATAATCTTTTCCAAGCAAAGGAAAATACAAGTCATTAATGAAATACACTGATGGCCGAGTGTCATAAGGACACCACACTTCATATTCATTTACGCAAAGTGGCTCTGGAAGGAATACTGGTAGATATATGCCCCACACAAGGAAATCATCACGTCCGTTATCTGCTACTTGTGCACATATCTTCAATTGGGTTTTTAGATCACCTGAACCGAAGGCTCAAGGTGAGCTATTCTGATCACTTTTTGTCCGTCGCCCGCCGTTAACTTTTAGCTTTAAACATCATCTCCTCCTAAACCGCAAAAACAATTTCCATGAAACATTACAGGAATGTTCCTCTGGTGGGCATCTATTAACATTGTTCAATTTTTTAAATTCCATTGAGAACTGTTGGTTGCTGCGGCATCAGAAAGGTGGAAAAATGTCCAAATTTTAAAAATCTTCTCCCCCAAATCTGTTTGTCAGATTCCAATATAATTTGGTAGAAATGTTCCCTGGGTGCCCTCTACTAAACTTGTTCAAGCCATACCGATCGGTTGAAAAACCTGGCAGTGAGGCGGCATCAGAAAAGGGTCAAAATGACAAAATTTAGAAAGAATTAGAACATTATCTCCTCCTAAACAACAGAACCAATTTTATCCAAACTTCACAAGAATGTTCCATTGGTGGCCCTCTTTCAAAATTGATTAAAGATTTGAATTTCATCGAGAAGTTTAGTTGCTGCGGCATCATAAAGTGGGCAAAATGTTCAAAGTTTAAAAATCTTCTTCTCTGAATCTGCTAGTCATATTCCAAACTAATATGGTAGAAATGTTCTTTGGATGACCCTCTACAAAGAATCTTCAAGGCATACTGATTAGTGGAAAACATGGCATTCAGGCATCAGAAAAGGAACAAAATGTGGTAATTACAATTTTTTGAAAATCCTTGTCTAATATTAAGAAACTTGATTAGAAATCTAACTTCAGTGATCCTCTACTTAATTTGTTCAAGTATGAAATAATAGACATGATTTCGATGACATGGATCAACGTCTATGTATACAAGTATTCTGGATGACAGGTTGCATCTTTAATGTACCGACTGTCTACATATTACGTGACCTGCTGTCAAGGATACACAAATTACCGTTTATGTAAAAGGAAGAAAAAGGCTCTATATAAAGTGTTGTTTAGAATGTTGAGGCAGATCGGCGCCCGCCGTATCTCTCTATGCCACCAGACTAGGTATTAAATACTTATGAACGAATATGTGTGTTATGAGTTACTAAACTACACGATTTACGTGCTCCTATAGCCTTTTTGCAGTCCTCATCAAACCAAGGCCTGTGAGGTCGCTTAGGAGTTGTCGTAGTTCGGGGTATTGCTGCTCGTGCTGCCTGATACACTAATGAAGTGAACAGTTGTGTAGGGTCATCACATTCCAAGAAAGCATCAAGATTAATGTAATATTCACATCGCGTCTAGAATAAATTCCAATTCGCTTTGTGAAGCCTCCATCGATTCGGACGCCCCTGGACAGATGGCCC
Source organism: Clinocardium nuttallii (assembly GCA_031471495.1). NCBI lineage: Eukaryota > Metazoa > Mollusca > Bivalvia > Cardiida > Cardiidae > Clinocardium > Clinocardium nuttallii. Next base: position 4,426 of record JAUELF010215615.1, read on the forward strand.
AGTTTCACTGATAATAAAAGGGAAATTATCGTTTTCATAAAGGTCGTCTGTAGCCTTCCATGAGCAATTAAGAAATATTTTAGGGCTGCAAGAAGCAAGAAGCAAGATCATGCAAGGTTATTTTTTCTGGTGGTTGTTTTCTTAATTATGATTTATCTTAATTAAGATATACGCCAATCCTTTTTGTGCGGTATCTTAGCAAGGGAGTAAAATGCCAAATATTTAAAATTCTTCTCATATATATCTGTGTGTCCGATTCCAAGGTTATTTAATAGAAGTATTACGGGCCATATTAATTGGTTGACAAAAGAGGAGCAAGACGGCATCAACAAAGGGAAATATGACAACATTTTGAAACGGTATCTCATGAAAGTGCTACCCTTATTTTTTATCTCAGTGACCGTCTTCGTTAGCCATACTTATTGGTTGAAAGAAAAAGTTACCACACTTGCCCTTTTATCTGTTTTGGAGATGCAAAGGGCTGTTGTACATATTTATACAAATTTGCTTTCAGAATAAAACATAACTTAATAAATAAAAATAAATTAGTAAAATAATGAAGATGAAAAACCAGAAAATCATTCCAAACACAACTGTTTTCTGTAGATTACACTTCTAAGTTTACTTTTATTATTTTAAACATTAAAATATTGTATTAATCAATTAATTCTCTCAATGCATCAGTTTGTTCAGTACAGTAAATGAATAGAAATACACTGTTCTGTCGTAAGATTTCCATGTAGGATTGCCATAGAGCTATTTTATAATATGATCAATAATAAAGTACTCTGTGGACGGAATGATATATTCGGAATTGAGGTTAATTAACTTTCACAATACCATAATTATTCATGATCTTGGAAACATTCCTATCCGATGCATCATTACTTGTCTTTCATGGTGGGGCTTTGTTTTAGATAAATATGTCTATATGCATTTCTGCATCTTCTCTTTATCAATTACAAGTATACATTTAGTATCATCCGAGGCAGACGCTCTACCATTAAATTACATTTATAAATAATACAATGCGCTGATACTATTTACTTTCCAAGTGTGTTGACTGATATTTCGTATAAATACTGCACGTGCTCAAAGTAGAAACCCTAACTGTATTTCTACTTTCTACTTGCTTTAAGTCAGATCTAGGCCTACAGCACATACAGCCTTTCAAAACATATGAATGTGTACACATCTAGGCAGATATATAATAAGTCGCTTTAAACGTGTAAACTTACAAAACAGAAATGGAAACAATGCGGTAAAAGAAGACCCGAAAAGGAAAAACTTGTGTCGGTTTCCGTCGTCCGACTTACTAAAGAATTATTGAACACCGAGTACTTTTGTTAAATTTATCAGACTGAATGGCATGAAAGATTCTTCACAGTTGTTTTAAACGAATCAGAGTTAGAGCGACCTAGTTAATATACCACAGCAAAAAGTATGCATGCAATATGTAAGAAATGGCCTTGTATATATACACATTTTATGAAGATGAGCTTGTTTTTTTACAAATTCGCTCTTAAAACTTTTCTACAACAAACGAATGTGTACACATTAAGCCAATATGAATGGAAAGTCCCATAAACTGGTTCTACTTATAGAACATAAATAGAAACAATGCGGAAAAGGAAGACCAGCAAAGGAAACAATGCAATGGAAAAACAAGTTTGTTCTGTCTCCGCCGGCCGCATTAGACGACTTACTAATTAAATCGTGTACACCGAGCACGTCTGTAGAATATGTCAGACTGAATGGCATGAACGATTCTGCACAGATGTTCAGTCTTCAATAATCAGAGTTAGAGAGATTTAGATAAAAAGACAAAGTATGAATGCAATATATGTAGATATTCGACAGAACACTTACAAAATAAATTGCAGGTATATATTATAAAATCTTTTTAGATTGTAATAAACATAGAATCTTTCAGACGGAAAGTATCTGCAAACTATTTCAATCTGAAATATTTGTTGAATTAATCATACGTAAAACCTCTTTAGCATTCAAACTTAAATTATTTTCTTCACAATTCATTTCGAAACCAGTGAATGATACATAACAGGAATGCCATTGCCAGTATCCAATTCCACCAACCTGATTTAGCGTTAAGTAATAATTTAATACTTAAACCCATATTTCATCATTTTTGTTTCCCTTCTAGAAATTCTTAATATTTCATTTCTTAAAAATAATTGTTTATCAGCAATGTAATCAGTACTGTTAGCATATTCATATTTTATTTAAAAACATTCAACCATTCACGTTTGACAAAATATAAGAGAAACAAAAATGAAGAAATATGCTGTTAAGCATTTTAGAATTACTTGCATTAAGCTATGTCTTTTTGGTTAGTTTTAAATTTATTAAAATCCGAAAGTTTGTGCTCCGATGGCAAGATCAATATTTTATATTATTTATAATAAATATGCTTTTCTTTAGTCGTCATCAAAGAACAGAAAATAATAATAAAAACAAAAATGTTACCTTAAAGTCACGCAAGCAGATAGTTCTGACTTTCTAGCTGAATTGAACAAGTTCTTCTAATGCCTAGTTATACAAATATAAGCACATTTTATATCGCGATTCCCCGATTGTTTACACTGTTGCTAAACTACAGTCGTCGGCAGATAAAAACCTTAGCAACAGGAAATTTAACGTTTAAAATGACTGGATTTCTTTTTATTGACATGTCTTGATTTATATTTGGAAGAATCCACAGTCTGTTAGTAATATAAAGATAGAAAGGTTGAGTTGATTAACGAATAGAGGAGAAATAAACCTGTCCTTTCAGATCAATATCTCGCTTATGACTCAGTCAAACCTATATTATGAGTCGATTATTTTGATTACCAACTACAGAAGGTTTACGTGTCATTTAAGGACTTTGGAACGTAAAAAAACCGCACCCTATCTAAATCCCTGAGTACAGAGCCTAACGTCCTGCCTTTGATGCATTGGATTGCTTGGCACTATACTGATGGCACAGGCTTCGGTCAATCAGATCTAACACATAGTTTAAGTATCTATTTTGTAAAGAGCTATATACATGTACTTTGAAAAAGAGAAATTACTCATGATGGGAATGATATGTTCATTTTCCGTCATGCTTTTAAATATATATATTATTCTGTAAAGGCGTCAGAAGTCGCCCACAGCGGGTATTAACCAATATCTTGATGTTCACGTCAGTGCAAATAAAAACCTTGGATCATATGATTTGAATGTCTTTCACCTCGGTGTAAACAAATTATTATATTTATAGTACGAATTCCAAGAAAGGTAAGACACGTTAATGTTTTCCATGTATTGGACCGTTTAATGAAGAGACGTTTTCTGACGCATCTGTAGCAGTTGACATTTGTAAACCTTGTGGCAAGAAGCGAACTTTCTCAAATTCCACCTTCTTCTACAATGTTTTCAACTCTATAAAAGATATCCTTCATTTATAGAGGTGTTTTTTTTTAAATTTTCGTCTGTTTATTTTTAAAGTTGCCTACTAAAGATTTGTTGTATGTGGGTAAGAGTTAAAAGGTTTTGTGGGTCTATTCAATGCGGTAAATATTATCGCTTATCACCGATCTACAATATAAAGCTGCGCAATATGGTCATACATATCGAGTTACCAACGATTCAATAGACGTTGATACTGTTAAATGCGTGATTTTTGCATGATTTATTTTTAGGTAGTTTTACCCCTTTTCAACAAATGTTCAGTAATACTACGGCGTTTCCGTGGTTAGTTACCAGTTCTTCTGCTACGTACGGAAAGAAATAACACTTCGGTGCAAACAAAAGAATATATTTATAGTACGAATTCCACAAAAGGTAAGACACGTTGATGTTCTTCCAAGTATTGGACCCTTTAACGTACGGACGCTTTTTGACGTCTCTGTAGCAGTTGACATTTGAAAACCTTGTAGCAAACAGAGACATTTCTCAGATTCCCCCTTCTTTCACAATGTTTTCAACTATATAAAACATATCTTTTTTTTTAATTTTCATCCGTTTCTTTTCAAAGTCGCCTACTGAAGATTTCTTGTATGTGGGTAAAATTTAACAAAGTAAAATGTTATGTGGATCTATTCACTATGATCACTTATCACCGATTGACAATATAAAGCTGCAAACTTTTATAACGAAAAAACCCTTAACGAATCTGTAAACGAAATTAAACAGCGCACTATGGTCACACGTATTGAGTTACCAACGATTCAATAGACGTTGATAATGTTGAATGCGTGATTTGTGCATGATCATTTTATATTTGGATTGATTAATTGTTATGTAGTGTTACGCCTCTTCAACAATTGTTCAGTTATATCACGGCGTTTCTTTGGTTAGTTTGTACTGACATCAGTCAGTCGTAATGATTGCCCGGCGTCCCTGACGTACGGAAAAGAACAACACATATTAATAAATTATGTTATACTAAACTTGATAATACGATAGGTTAAACTTAAGGTCTTGAATAAGGCCGTCAGGACTGAAACATGCATCTTTTAAGTTTAAGAATATACATAGATAAGGACAGTTCGTGGTTTAAAAAAAAGCCTTTTTAATTATTTATTGATTAGTTTTAGTGAATGAAAAGTATAGCGCATTTCACCCTGTCGTTCTGATATGTCGTATATGATCCGTATCTTTACATGACTGATGTAGTGTATACATATCTAAAATGGCTACCCTCATTAGCGAATTTTGGCATTTTCAGAAATTTTCCAAGTTTATTGCCAATAATAGTGTGTTATATATGAATGTAAAAATGTATATATATGTTTTTATTCGTATAATAGCAGAGCTGCATGTATGTTCCAGTTTGGAGTTGACAGTATGGGGGTCATATAACATATCGCTAGAGGAAAGACTAAGATAAAACTGTGTCTTCGCGTTGTCTAAACATACCTCGTTGTCGATCTTAATGTTTGTATGTTACTTTTAATATTTCTTAATAATTTCTTCAGTTTTATCAAGGCGTTTTCTGTGTGATATATTTCCATCTAACCTGGCAGCAGCATGTAATACTACTTATCCCATATTCCTTGGCGCTATGGAGGGAGAGTCATTGCTAAACTTGTAATGATTTGGAATGACTAGGTCTGGGATGAAATCGCAACTTGCACCCGATGCAGTCAATATACCACATAATCATCCAGCTAAATGTAATACAGACCTAGCTTTATATTCTATCAAAGCTATATAAGTGTAACCTTACTAATTATGTATTTCTTAACCCTTTCAAACACGCCGCAGATATGCAGCCATTCGAATTGTTAAAACAATATATATGGAAACCCTATGTAAATGAAAGCATTAGTAATGTATAGAGTTATAAACATTGTGACGCAATGTTTTTGTATAGTCTTCTGCTACGGAAACGGAGATACTGTAAGACCGCATGCATATTGACTCTTCTCACTGTTGTCTAAAATCCTTGTATTTACATTTAATTATCAAGGTTGGGTTACGTTTGTTCCGTTAGTCTGGTACTCTGCTCATCTGGAGTAATCTGCCCCTACCGCTATATTTTAGGATCCGGCATACTGAAATACTGGCGGAGCACTTAGGAAATGATGTAGCATTCGCAAATCTATAGAGAGCACCAAGAGGGTTACCTGTTTAAGCTGAATGTAGTTTGATTCGTTATTTATGTAATTTTTACAAATACCAAGTTGTAAATGTCCACTGAAGGGCTTACGAAAATCAGTATTTAATTTTACTAGTAAATATATATCCGTATAGAGTAATATAATGGGAGGTGACCTATATAGTCTAAAGGAATCCGAGTAAGAGAGATCTAGATAATCTTCCAAAGACAAATTACGCATACATTATAAGTAGATTATCAGACGAATCATCCGACCGAACAGATCTAACGAAAATTGTAGGTCTTAATTGTACGTCGAATATTTTTAAATGTAAATATACCTAGAATCTATCAGACTGAAAGTTTCTGCATATTACTTCAGCCTGAAAATATGTGTCGAATTAATCAAACGTAAAACATCTTTAGAAGCATTCAAACTGAAATTATTGTCTGAACAAATCATTTCGACAACAATGAATAACACATAACAGAAACAAGCCTACAAGGGTCAATAGACTATGTGCATTAGTTTTAAAATATTTATAATACATATCTATTTTACCAACGATTGAATAGAAGATGCTAATCTACAATTTGAGATCTTTGTATGCCCATTTCTTATTTGGATTGATTAATTGTTTGGTGTTTTAAGCTGCGTCAACACATGTTTCTTTTATATTGAAGCGTTTTCGTTGCTAGTTTCATGTACCAGTCAGTTGTTCTATTAACCCCGCATCTATGACGTTATGGAAAATATTAACAGAGTGTCTCCTGTCACGTATGTGGTAGGAGACAGCCTTCACTGAATGGTTTCCTGTCCGGTATTATCGATTAAATTAAAAAGCGGGTATATGGATATAATACAATATATTATAAATATGATTATTGATTGAGTTAAAACATGCGTAGATCGAGATAATACGATTCATTATACATATGATTATCGATTACATTGGAAAAAGCGTAAATCGAGATAATACGATATATTATATATACGATTATCGATTATCGATTTATTAGAAAACACGTATATCGAGATAATACGATAAGTTATAAATGGGATTATCGATTAAATTATAAAACGCGTAGATCAAGACAATACAATATATTATAAATATGATTATCGATTATCGATTAAATTAGAAAACATGTACATCGAGATAATACGCTATATTAAAATATTATTATTGATTAAATTAGAAAACGCGTAGATTGAGATAATACGATATATTATAAATACGATCATCGATTAAATTAAAAAGCGCGTAGATCGAGATTATACAATAAATTATAAAAACGATAATCGATTAAATTAGAAAACGTTTAGATCAAGATACAATATATTATAAATACGATTATTGATTATTGATTTAATAAGAATTAGATATAAAACAAAAATTGTTGTATTTAGAGCACGCAGACTATGTAAATTCAAGTTCAAACTTAGAAATAGTGACATAGAAATAACGGATATATATCATTACCTTGGGCCCGGCCGGGTAGCTCAGTTGGTAGCGTATCTGACACGTGATCTGGAGGTCACGGGTTCGATACCCGGTTGAGGCGAACATTCTTTCGGGCGATTTTCCCCATTGCATCTCACCTCTGATTTATGTGAGAAAGTAGTCAGTGGCTTCGAAAGAATGTTGTGTAAGTACTGGTGTGGGAAAGCCAGGAAAACATGGGTAGGTGCACTGACCGCCGTGATATGACCAAATCTGTTGAATGCGGCGTTAAACTCCAAACAAACAAACAAATCATTACCTTGGCGTCACGTTCTCAAGTAGCGGTTCATTTCTAAAAGCTAGAAAACATATAGATGAACAGGCAACTAAAGCCCTGTACTTATTATTCACCAAATCATACAATTCTGATCTGCCTATTGACTTAACTACTAAGCTTTTTGACCACACTGTCCTGCCTATTTTAACTTATGGCATCGAACTATTTGGTTATGAAAGCCCTGATCTTTTGGAAAAGGTACATAATGAATTCCTAAGAAAGATCCCCATACGTATATGTTGATGGGCGAATTAGGAAGATATCCCATTTCAGTTACTGTCAAAGTTCGTATTATCTCATTCTGGATCCGTCTAATAACAGGCAAACATTCCAAATTATCTTTCCATAGAGATGCTTAACCAACCCAACGTTGAGTATAAATGGTTAGCTAACGTTAAACGAATTCCGTCTCCGATTGGAAGACACGATCTTTAACTCAACGAAGAGCATATTACGTGTATAACTATATCTAAACAGGATTTAATAGACCAATACAAACAAACATGGTCCTCCCAATTGCACGAGTCCAATAAAGGCAGAATTTACAGTTACTATAAGGATTCACATCACTTTGAAAATTATTTTAAAATATTAGACTCTAATTCAAAACACACAGAGAACAATTTTTGAATTCTGCTGAAGTAAACGGCAGAAATAATCAATCTTTACGATATCATCTAAACGAAGAAAATAAACATCAGCTCAAGTACTTATGTAAATTTCTTAAAACTATAATGGACAAGTTTAGGTGCGATTGACTTCTCTACCACCAAATTGAATATGTTATAGGAATTATTTTCCTCGCCTTATTTGACTTTCGACGAAGGGATAGACATACGACCATTCATCATCCTCGGTACCCAGGCTGTTCATAACATGGGTACCCTGGGCAAATTGGCAAATTGGCTAGCGAAACTTCGTAAAGCGTGCACCACGATTTTCGCCGTATCTTCGAGGGTGTTCGGAAAGTTTCGGGACAAGTGCCGTTACTTGTTTCTTTTAAATACTTGTACACAATTCTTTAAACATACATAGCTCTATATATTGTTTGAAAATGGAAATTTAAACTTGAATATAACCTAACTAATACAGTTACAAACACACAAAAATCAAGTACGAGATCAGAACCTTCAACGAATTTTGATTGGAACACTCAAATTAATTAATGGGACATAATTAGCTCACACAATAATACTTATGTGCATAGGTACATGTTACAATACATGCAATAACTGAAACTTTCGAAAATATAATGAACCATGTTCTTCAATATTCTTGCAATGTTTTTAATCCTACAAAGAAGAAGACAAAGAAAGAGAATGGTATGTGTTTTAAATATACTCTTCTAATGCTTAATAATAGTATTAATAATTATATAATTATATGAAATGACAAGGAACGTAATCATTGTATTTCTAGGAACTATGCATTATGAAGCTTTAACACAGCTTGATGTCAAACAGATACGACCATGATCTTGAAAATCGCTTGTCGAAGATTACGAAATAGCAACGTTATGTAAACGTGAGCGGGGCAACTAAATGTATAATAATTGCAGAATATGTACTTTCCGGACACCCCTCGTACTGTACATTGCACACAATTTATTATATGGAACCAATCAATCGACTGGATTTCGCCTCATGAATTATTCATGATTACGACATTTCGCTAGCCAATTTGCCCAGGGTATCATATATGTTATGAATAGCCTGGGTACCGAGGATGCCATTCATATGATATAGTTGGGTTTATCCTTTCAAAACAGGTACAATGCACATTCAATCTAAGGTTATTTTTATTTACTTATTGTCAAATGTGTTAAATGTAAATAGAAGTACATTGTATTTGTATTGTATTGTATGAAATGTAAATCTCAGTTCAATATCGTTTAAACAATTGCATACCCTACTAGTTGAAGGAATAACCCCATATTTGAAGTATAAACTCACGCAATGTTTATATCGCACGCATATCGTAACTTAGAGTTTAATCAATGGCAACCCATTCATAAGCTCGTGAAGTGTGTGTGAAATCTCCAGTTGCCATTGATTAAACTCTAAGTTACGGTATGCGTGCGATATAAACATTGAGTGAGTTTCAAATATGGGGTTATTCATTCAAGTAATAAGGTATGCAATGGTTTAAACGATAGTGAAATTATATTTACATTTCATACAATACAATACAAATACAATGTGCTTCTATTTACATTGAACACATTTGACAGTAAGTAAATAGAAATAACCTAGGATTAAATGTACATTGTACCCGTTTTGAAAGGATAAACCCA
>JAUELF010215799.1:0-14086 GCA_031471495.1 Clinocardium nuttallii
CCGAATCTAAGTTGTCAGAACTTGTGGTCCAACCCCATTATCTTGTATATTGGGATAATAAAATATGTTTAAACTACTAAGGACATGCTGCCTTAACAGCTCAGGGCGATCACAGTAGGTGTTGAACGCGGCATGCCCTTCGTGTGATTGATACAATGTGTGTGTACACGTTCTAGAGACTACAATTGATTAATGGTATTTATATATATATATATTTTACCTACATATTTTCGACGTCGGACGATATAAGTGAACCAACCCGAGCATAGTTATTACACGCAATCTAATCCACGCTAGGGATCCTACAAAAAAACAAATCTGCAGCAGACCATGTTGAAAATATCTAGACGGAATTATGGAAAATCTCTCTATAAATCAATGAATAAAACAGTTGAAAATGTTGTGGAAAAGGGAGAAATTGCTCATCATAAATAATTCCTCTTTTTGCCGCACTGTTTCAAATATCGTCGGTTACAGAGGCGCCAGAAAGAGTCTGTATATTAGAAATGGTAAACAGAAGTTTGTTTAAACACACTATTACTAACTTGCAAGCCGTTCAGTTCAGAACAAGGTTAGAGGGCGCGAGGATGTGCCGGGTGATGTGGTTCTACACTGGTTCTTTACAAGTGAATGCCCTGTTACTGTTGGTTTTCTCACAGCGCCGCACACACACATATAGAATACATGTATTTAATAACTTAAAGTACCTTACACTATCACAGGTTGAATACGCAAACATTTGATTTAATAAAGAAAAGCTTTTACATTTAGTATATGGACTAGTCAATTGATTTTTATTGGGATTTTACGCCGTTTCTCAACATCACTTGAGTCATTGGCATAAAGTGCACACAATGAGCGGTAGGTGTAGATTTGGAGACTAACTATCCGATTTTGGCAGCTTTTTGTTGCTCAGGCGTGTGGCATTAGAATAACGAATGTCTTGCTGATACCAGTATAAATGGCCCAGTAATGGTAGCTGAAACTGGAAACAGCCATGAAAAAAAAAACAGAACAATGTTGAAAGCGGCGTTAAACACCATACAAACAAGTACAAGATCTTCGAAAGTTTAGTCCAGTTTGTTTTCCAATGATTCTGTTGATGTTCAGCTATAAAACATAAAATTCTACGGGTGATAATTTAAACCAAATTTTACCTACGGTGATGTTTTAATAAAATGGAATATACTAAAACTACTAATTGGATCTTAGCAAAGTAATTGAATGAGAACATGTTATATAGGATACTGTTATTATAATCTAATGATGTGTTTTACTTGGAAATAGGACTTTTGTTTCAAAGGATGACACTCTATTCTGACCGGAAACTGCACGTGCATATATATTTTAACATATATTTTAGTAATGTCATTAGAATAAGTATTTCTTTTCATTTTCTATTATTTGTTATATCATTATTATTTCTAGCATTGTTAGGTATATTTAGTTTCGACCATGAATTGAGAAACAGTCTTCCGTGACACCGCTGTATTAAAATCAAATTTTGCAGTTTCTGCTCAATATTTAAAACAGAGTTAGAATCATTGTAATTGTTTATTGTATTCACATAATAATGACTCAAATTATCCAATGTTTAAGGTTGATCGGTCAAGGGGCGTTTGGAGAAGTTTATGAAGGCACTTTGAAGAACTTATGTGCCAACGTAGACCAGTTGCAAGTCGCGGTTAAGGTAAGCATCACTTTTATTAATTACATTTAGACACTTTATGAAGCTTCTGCATCAGACGACAAGTGAAAACATTTCGATAAAAGGAGATATTTCTAAAAATGAGTAATTTCTCATTTTGTCACAGTGAAGTCAACTCTTTTCAATAAATTTCCCACGTAGAGAGTTTCCATAGTTTTGCCCAGTTGTTTTCAAAGTCGTCTGCTATTGATTTGATGTATATGGAATACACCTGTGACTTTTTTACCAATTAAATATTGCCAATGAAAATGTATATTTTCATACCTCTGCTGATCTTTATCCATAGAAAAAAAGGGTTTTTTCTTGCTCTCGATCCGAATAGTTCATTTACTGTCCTCAAAATATAGCTGAACAATGTCAAACAAAGCGTACATATTTGTTTCGCTGTTCGCAGTCATACACATCAACCCCGAAGCCTTCACCAAGTTCAAGTTTAAAATCGTATATTGGCATATAAACATATAAACATATGTGTGTTGCCATTAACATAATACATATTAAAATTTACATCGAACTTCATCGACCCCAACCTTCTAGGTATGCCGCAGCACAAAACAAAATTCCTGTAAAAAAATACACGTAAAAGCACATAAATGATACATGAATGTTAAAACTGAGAGCAAATCTAAACAGTATACCTCACTGACTTCTTATCTCATAAAGGAACTACTTGAGGGAACCACGACCCGGCATCAATTGTGTTGTGGTGCTACATATTTGGGAAAGGTTTAACCCCTTCCCTCGTGAGACATTTCTGCAGCAGACTACTTTGAACATATTTCGACAAAATATAGAAAATCTCTATAATTGAATGGAAAACCTATGATAAAAAGTGGAAAACATTGTGAAAAAAGGAGAACTTGCACGTTTTGTGCAATTTCTTCTTTTGTCACTATGTTTTCAAAAAGCCGTCTGCTGCAGAAGCGTCAGAAATCGTGTACATGATGGAAAGGGTTAAACTTAGTTCCTGACAATAATCAGTTGTCGTAGTGTATTGAGCATGGGTTATAGATTTAACCTCCTGCTTTCATGTTTATATCATACAAAATGAAGTCCGCATCTCTCAAAGCCAGTAACTTCAGCTTCACGAGGTTGGAAAGTTTCGAAGTTTAACCCTTTCCCCACCTGCAATAATATGAAGCAGACGACTTTGTAAACATCTAGGCATGAATATGAAACATCTCTATGAATAAAAGTATAATAATTGAATAGAGATGAAAACGTTCGTGGCAAAAGGGAAAATGTTATTGTTCATTATGAGAAATTTCTTTTTACACACTGTGTTCTAAAGTAGTCTGCTGTAGATGCGTCATAATGCGTCTACATGTGGTATTTGGTTAATAAAAATGAGCCGTTCACGAGAAAATCAACATTAACGTCTGCCTAATGTATCAACGAAGACAAGCTTGCGCAGGCTAATCCGGGACGACACATTCCGTCTTAGGGGGATAGAGGTATAGAGTAATGATTCCTGAAACAAAAAATCCAATCCACAGGAGACTAAACGTGTCTGTCCAGGTTAACTTGCGCGATATACTTAGGCTGATCCGGGTCGATACTTTACATAATGTTCGTTTTCTCGCGGAACGGCTGAAATATAAAAAGATCTCTTGTCAAAAGGAGACAGTAATAATCCCTTAATTACAATTTATGTTATTCCAGGAACGCATCATTACATTCCTTTTCATTATAAAGACAACTTTGAACATTTCTGTACAAGAGAATATTGTTACTTAAGACCTACAATTTGACTATTCTGACAACGACGTGTACTCAAACCAAATTTCTGGAGTGTTTTAAAAGTAAATGACAGTAAACACTACCGTATCGTATAATAAATCGTCAATACGGCAATAAAAGTCGCTCAAAATTCATACAATATGGCAAAACGGGTTATCTGAATCTTGGGATGAGTTTGTATAGTTCAAAAATATGTTAGCTAAAACGTCAGAACTTATTGATCATCAATATTTTGCCCGGAATAGATGCAGCGATGTAATATAAACTTTGGTGGTATCATATTTAGATTTGACCGGAGAAGCTTAGTGAGCCGCCGAGAAGTAAATCAGATTGGAACAATCCCAAAGCCTATATTAAGAAAATACATTTTCTATACTATATGGGCGATGTCAGAGGTTCGCGATCCATGGAAATCTGCATGAGTTTGCGCCTCCGCAAAGCCTTATCAGGATCTACAATGTTCGCCACTGGACAAGACTCCTGGCAGACTCCTTGATTATGACCATGGCTAAAAGTCAACTCAATAAGTATGCAGTGTGTTTGTGATTCAAAATATCAGACGGTCGGTTTTCGTATGGTTTCCGATTTTTGAGACAAGAGTTTCGGCTAGCAATTTGAGGTCTTACTGCATCTGCGTATATCTACAGAGAAGAAGAACAGTTTTGTTATATTTACATTTTTACATGTTCTGGCAAGATAAACTATAAATATAGCCCCAATAGTTGCACACTTTTTAACAATGTAGCGGTGTGAGAAATCCAGGCGTTGAACTAGTCGTCGTGATGTGACTGAAATGTTGTTGAAAACGCCAATCAATTAATCAATTGATTAATCGATCAATTAATCAATCAATTAATCAATCAATTAATCAATTAATTAATCCATAAATCAAAATCATGCTGCCTTCTTTCTGGAGATTAAACACTCTCGGGGGAAAATTCCGATCAGCTTTTAGTGGTAGACGGCACAACTTTCTTCTCGGGTAACTGCCTACCTTCCCGTATAGACTATTTCGCCCATTGATTGAAAAAGTATGAAAGACAGAGCCGGGGTTGTGTGGTAAGTGTCGGGGATTTGGAACTGGGTGTCCCAGACTCGATCCCCAGTCGCGTCGCAACGGATAGGATGGAGTGCTCTTGTGCAATGTATATTCCCTAGCCTAGTACTGTTGTGTTTACCCAGGGATCATGGATAAATGTCATACTACAACTGAAACAATGTTGAAAATGGCGTTAATCCTCAATAAACAAACATGACGATTTACATAGGACGTGACCATTTACATAGGACGTGACCATTTACATAGGACGTGACCATTTCTATTTCAGACATTACCAGCATTGTGCAATAAACAAACATGACGATTTACATAGGACGTGACCATTTCTATTTCAGACATTACCAGCATTGTGCAATGAACAAGCTGAAACAGATTTTGAAATGGAGGCCGTGATAATCAGGTAACCGAACTCCACAATCGTGATATACTTGAAATATAAAAAAAAATATGCGTCTGAAGTATATGGGATTATTTCAGATATTGCGAGAAACTGTGTGTATATATATATATAACTCTTAACTAGAATAGATTATTGAACTATATATAAATTGATATATACCTACTTATTTGAACATTTGAGTTGCAGTTTTGGTTTTTTCAATTTAATTTCGGAAGGGAGGAAAAAAAATCTGCAACTCTATGTCATACAATGTCTAGAAAACAAAAACAAATGAATTAGCTATTGTCGCTTTTCTTCAAAAATGTTCCTTATTGTTAAGTTATCAGCTTATAATATATCTACCATTAACCAGGAATCAGATGTAAATTACAAAAAAATGTTCATATATACTTGTTTGTTTGTAAATTTGTATGTACAAGATGGACATATTGTCCTTTTTGAATAAATATATCTATCTATATAAGTTTTCTTCATTCCTCAAATAATTATACTGTCATATATAGACATTTTTTCATATATTTGCCCATGTCTTTAAAGTCACCGGTTGCACAATTTTCGTTAGTTGGTTAAAATACTGATGATTTTTTTTCAGCAAATTTATGCATAAGAACGTTGTAAAGTGCCTGGGTGTTTGTTTTGAAGACCATCCGAGATATATAGTATTAGAAATTCTACAGGGAGGAGATTTACGATCATTCCTACGAGATTCCAGACCAAAAGACGTGGTGGGTAATTTTATTGGGTTATTAGATACTGAATAATGGTGGAACATGGGTCTTTAACCTAACATATCGGTCTTAATACTCCATTAAATCATAAGTCGGGGGTGCTCTTTGAGCAGATTCTGTTAAACACTTACAACATACGTTGTTTGTTTGGTGTGTTTTAGCTCAGTTTGTTTTCAGGGGAAAAAAACTCGGGGTATTATGTTACCCTTCTCGTCCGTCTGCGCCGTCACACAAAACTTTAATCTTACCTCATAACTCAAATTCCCCCTAACATGTTCTAATGGTACACATGCTCCTATGAACCATGTGTATGTTTATACCTAGATCGTGATCTTCATTACAAAAATACGTTGCAGAGAGTAAATAGACATCAGATAGTATGTAAACGCTTCTCAGTTGACTGCTAGTATAAAGTCACGGGAGAAGAGGGTGAGAATAACCACTCATCAGCTAAGAAAACAATCACGAAGTAAGAATGCTCACGATATAACTAAATCAATGTTCTACTTTTCAGGATTCTGTTTGTGTTGTTACTATGGAAGATTTAGTCAAACTAGCGTTAGATATTGCTAACGGCTGTCGACATTTAGAAGAAAAAAGATTTATACACAGGTAGGTGTTCTTTGTAGTCTGAAGGGAATATGTTGGATTTGGAATCGGGCATCCCGGGTTCGATCCAAAGTTGCGGCGCTGTGGCACATTTCTTAGCCGAGTTCTGGTTTGTTTACCCAGGTTTCATGAATAAGTGAACTGTCGCCGTGATATAACTTACGTAATGTTGAAAAACGACGTAAAGCCCCAACAAAACAAATCTGCATACTCCGAATATTTAACCACACAGTATACATCGGCAGATAATGTGTACCACACAGTATACATCGGCAGATAATGTGTACCACACAGTATACATCGGCAGATAATGTGTAAGAAGGTTGCTATACCATGTTTTCAAAAAGTGTTTCCATGAAACATTAATGGCGCAATCACGATATGTTTACGTTTTGATTGGATGAAAAGAAAATTTCAAAACAAAAAAATATTTATAGATAAAATGGTAAAATAAGATCAAAACCTACTCGATAAAAGGACCAAAAGCAATATACCTGAAATGTGATAATTTGCGTGTAATTTCACTCGTTTTCTATCTCTATAATGAGCGAAACAATACTGATGAATGTTTTTCTACCTTTCGCCTATGGTGTGTAATGGTTACGTCATTGTAATGCAAATGAAGAATAAATATCCAAAAGGAAATCGGCAGAAATGGTAGTAAAGGATAGTTTGACTTGTCGCAAATGTTGTTCCGTAAATAATGGAATTTGTTTTCATTGATAGAACTTTATGAAGGGCAATTCGATTATTGTTATTGTTTGTACCTGTCAGCATTGTCCATGAATTCAATATGCAGTCATGATAACGGAATCAACATACAGATTGGTTTGTTTGCCCAAAGTAGTACCTATACTCATAGTAATGATTAATGATATGACTCTCGTTTTGACAGTTTCTAACCAAACACCAAGCTGTCTTTATGCTTTACTTTAAAATGAAGTGAGTCGATTATTGATGTTTTCGAACCCGTCGTTCTGACGCCGAATCCGCGCATCGCGATCTGACATTATACTGTTGGCTGATAACCGGATACGGTATGAGGATTAATATTACCGTGTCTACAGGAGTTGGTTGTACTCTCAAATCACCTCGTCAAAATAAAACGGCCCATTAATCACTTTCGTAATTTCCGAAAAGACCTACAAGCATGTTAGTGAAAAATGCTAATTTTGTACCTGGTCCCGTATTCACTAACATTGCAAAATTTTATTTTCGGACTGAGAAGCGAACTAAAAACGGGAAGCTGGAATTTTATCAAATCTGGAAATTCCAAAAGGTTCTATAAATAGCTGGCGAGAGACTGGTAGTCGATTGTTCTTAAACTCAAATATTTAACATTGTTTTATAAAAAAAAAGTACGTACTATTATACCTATCAATACAACCCACGTTTGAGTTATTTTAATTAAAAAATGTGTCTCGACATAGCATAAGATAATTCTGTTTCGTTATCCCTAACTTAACATTACTCTGCCATTTTTATTACTCGAGAAAGAAAGCAGGGTTGTCCTGTATAAGTAGTTTCAATGAGATGAGTTTAATGCGATCCGACCACTATCATTGATCATTCTTTACGTTGTCGTTATCGCCTCGTACGTACAATCTATGTCTAGCTAAAGTGAATAAATGGATTCGAAGTCACAAAGTTTACAACGGCGTAGCACTAGCGTAGCTATTAGGCAAAATTTACAATTGAATTACGTGTTGCTTGTCTTTTACATATGCTTATGATTGGCAGTGTTCGAGTCCAGTTAGCGACGTAAGCTGTAAATCGATTGGTTGTGAGCTAACGTTCTGTTCGACGTTTGACAACAGTCAATGCGACAAGCGTCGTATTCGTCTTCCACCAATGGTTAACAGTATATGTGAAAAAGCAGCCAGTTGCTTGGATGTATAGAGTATTGGTGTAAGGAATCCAGGAATCATAAGGGTGTGTGAACTGGCCGTCTTGATTTGATTGAAAGAGTGTTGAAATGTCGTAAACCCCATGTCAATCATAATAACATAACGCATCCGTGGTGGTACCACTGCGATGTTGCAGTGGTGGAGCGTCCACCTCTAGTACTGGAGGTCGCGGTTTGATGCATTGGCGGCTCATAGTTTTCTCAAGCCTTATCGCTCAGGACTGTGGATGTAAGCTTTACGACTGAATATATGTTGTCAAAATGAATGAACCAGTAGTTCGTGTTACTTACCCAGGACATACCGCGGTATTACTGAAATAGTGTTAAAGTCGGCATTTAAGCACAATACAAGTAGTGTTTCGTAAGCCTGCTCACCCACACAGTCTCACCAAAACTGTTTCTCGTATGTGTAAAGCAACACTTAGTGTAATTTCTTACAAAACGGTATAGGGAATATTTACTGAAATCCTATCAACCATGTGTTATTCTACCATACGATCCTCTCAAAAAATGACATGCCGAGCCCCGGTTGCTCAATCGGTAGCGACGCGGACTGTCAATGCAGTGGTTGTAATATCGAACACTAGCTCGACCAACATCCTTTCCGACGTTTGAGAAAAGTCAATGTGAAAAACGCGTATGGGCTATCACTGTATATGGAAATTCAGTGTGTTGATTTGAAATATTGTTGTGTGGAGTATTGGTGTGAGAAAGCCAGGAAACACTGCACTGGCAGCCGTTATATGACTGACAAAATGTTGAAAATGGTGTGAAAACCCAAATCAATAAATCAAAATGTTCATACAAATGATTGTCATGATTATGATGATGATGATGATGATGATGATGATGATGATGATGATGATGATGATGATGATGATGATGATGATGATGATGATGACGATGGTGTTGATGATACGGCTCTTTTTCATCAAAACGGGCAACGCTATATGAAAGTCAATTTATCTGGTTTTAATGCAATGATGAGAAGACGTCAACCTTTCGTGTTTTCCCACAACAATGGTATATTTTATGTCTACAGACAAACATTAAGTTATCAGTTGTGTTGCATTTAGTTCGACCCTTTCTCACATAGACTAACTCTTCAGAAGACTTTTAAGCATCTAGGCAACATATGGAAACACTCAATAATTAAAGTTTATTTCTAATGATGAGCAAATTCTCACTCAAATTGCGTAAAATTGGGTCTGCATGTGAAACTTGATGTAGTTGTAAGTCATCAATAGTTTGTATTAATGTATCGCTTATTTAAATCAGATCAAAAGTCTCCTCAAATTAAATTTAAATATTCATGTGCAGGCCAGGTTACCATGTTTCTGTCCAATAAAATGGCATACAACCCAAACTAGGTCATTGCCGCTTCTCTCTCTCGGTAATCTATATGTGCTATCTGTCCTGTTGATACCTAACGATTTTAAAAGTGACATTTTGATTGGCTGATGAAAAGATCAGTCTAAGATGACCTGTAATAGGCAGTCGTCAGATCTATGTGAGCGTTTACTACTGCTGTGAAGTTAATGTGTAGTTTAACGCTTTCCCATATCTAGACACTTTCTGACGCATCTGCAGCAGACGACTTTTGAAAACATTGCTGCAAAAGAATAAATTGCTCTAAACAAGCAGTTTCAATATTAGTCACAATGTTTTCAATCATTTAATCAAAATATATACTTTCATTTCTAGAGTTTGTTGGGGGTTTTCGCTATATGTTTCAAAGTTTTCTGCTGCAGATTTATTTTATGTAAGGATGGTTAAATGAGATCGCGACGCCACTGTACGACTTTTACGATACTCATAAACACTTATTACGATACCTCTTTATTATCCATCTCGTTTCCTCTTTTCCGTGAGGTATACTGATGGACAAAATAAACGCAAATTCAAAATGTTGATGGTGCGATGCCTTACATTCGTTTTCCTTTTGAACAGAGAACTGTGGTGTTAACGTAAAAATATCAGTTTAACCCTTTTATCAAATATAGATGTTTTCCGACGCCAATCTACCAGACGACTTGTGGAAACATTGTGACAACATGATAAATTGCTCATAATGGGCAATTTCTCTCTTTGCCACAATATGTTCAACTCTATTAATTAACTAACCTTTCATTTTAAAGAAATGGTTACTATTTTTGTCTAGATTGTTTCAAAGTTGTCTGTTGCAGATTTGTTGTTGGTGGGAAAGTGTAAACAGAAAAATATGAGCCGAAATTTACAAAAAGCCTACACATTGAACTATTATTGACAAGTGTTAACAACAAGATTATATACGCCAAGCTATATCATGTGATAAAATGGAGACTATGTAAGATGCTTCGTGAACTTTGCATATACTTTTTACTGAATATTGTAGATCTAGATCAGACTGATCTGGTACAATAAACGCACACACATTCCATATGCGTGATATGTCCAACTGCATTGAAATGAGTTTAAATTATCTCTTACGTTTAAAATCTTGATTAAATATCAACCTTGAATTACTATTAAGTACCTTCTGACAAATCTTCTGGCTTACCATCTACTTCGAGCTTCGTAGAAGTGTCAAATATTAACATTTGAACAAATGGATAATATTTCGTTAAGAGATATATGCCAGTCGGAAGAGACAATTAATCCTTTCCCAAATACTGGAATATGCAAAATATAACCTTCATAACAATAACTTAAAATACAGAAAAAAATATAAACGAAAGAATAACTATTTTGAGAATTGAAAACATTTTGGCAGAAGAATAAATTACTCATTGTAAGCAATTTCTTCTTTTGTCAAAATGTTTTCAAAAGTTGACTGCTGCAGAAGCGTCAGAAAGTGTTAACATAAATACTGAAATTAGAAATGATGGTTAATTTACCAGAACAACAGAAGAAAGTCTCTTCTAGATTGGTGCGTTAATCGTCCACAAAACCTATGTAATGTTTTTCATTCTGTAATTAAGTAGTCTGTTACTTGTTCCAGTACCTGTATTGTAAATCAACAAGTGCTCACCTGAGCACGTTCTCCTCAAAGGTGTTGAATTCCAGAGTATAGATAGTATAGTCATTTTTTTTTAAACTGTTAAAAGTTGTCTTGAAATATTAGAAATATTATTCTGAAATAAAATTAGGGCAATAATTTCACTTTCCATTACAATAAACATCTAAATATTGATCGTTTATGCTTCATGGTCATTGACTTTCAATTGACTGTTTTTCAACATATACTGCCAAAACAGTTTTGAACTATTTATTACTTACTCTGTTGTCACTATTAGCATTATTCTTTTTGCAGAAGTTTCAACGTTTCAAAATTTTGATCTCCATCTGGAGTTCAGCACCTTTTTATTAATTGTTATATATTTTGACATTTAAGCATCAGTTTTTCCTAGCATACTGCGTGTTAGGCGATTGCTAGTCAAAAGCTGTTATGTGATTTGTTGAGCAATCTATCACATGTCCAAGTGATCGGTTCGTGTGGGCAGCCTCTGAATACGTCTCATGTCGCCGTAATATCAGGTCAAATCGATTTCTGATTATACAGGTGACTTTCGTTAAATTTATTGATTGGTGTCTTGGCACTTTCAACAATTTTTCTATTATATCACGGCGTTTGCTGACACCAGCAAGTCAGTCGTAATGCTAACCCCGCAACACTGAGCGTCAAGGAGAGCAGCAATTACTACCATGTTTAAAGTCTCTGGTATGACCTGGCCGGGGATCGAACCCGTGACTTTTCGCACCTGAGGCGGACGCTCTACCGCTACACCGCTAGGGAGGTCGACTTTCGTTTAAATGTTGGTGTAAGGTGAACGACCAAGTGTCACATACACACTGTTTTTCGTCGATAGATGTAAAACGCGAGTTTTGACCAAGATGTTTTATTCAAATGATCTAGATTGTAGACCAATCAAATGTTGTATTTTAATGAATAATAGCGAAGAAATAAAGGAAATAAAACGTTTTGATTGGTTCATAGTTATGTTTGCAATCCTACGGGAGGGACTAATAAGGTGAAGTTATAAAATGAAATGTTCTGCATACAAACCTTTAATTGTTTTCCATAAGAAAACAAAATAAGTGAAAAAATCAGTGAAAACGTATGAAATTTAATATTTAAGAGCAAAATATTAATTATTTTTGAAACATGATACTATATCAGTTATTTATCGTCAATTGAAACTTATAGACCCTTTTGGAGCATATCGTAATCTCCAGTCATGTAACGTATTCTCGGTATTGTTCAATTTCTTAATGTTATCTCATATTGATCGAAGTTTATTATATTTTTTAAATATATTTCTTGGTTTGTTTTACGCCACTTTCAATAATTTCCAAGTTATATCACGGCGTTTCACCGGTAAATTACCAGTACTTCTAGTCCATTTATACCGAAACAAGCGAGTCATGTAGAAATGCTGGCGTCAAGCAGTGAATGTCATTACTACAATTTTAAATTTTGATAAAGACTTGAGAACATATAATAAGGCATATTTCCTAGCCTACTACTGGTGTGTTTACTAAGGGATCATGAACATGTGAATTGTTGCCCCGAAAAACTGAAATAATGTTGAAAACGGCGTAAAATCCAATTAAACAAATCAATAGAGATGCTGTGTAAAGCCTTTGCAAGAGAAGACTTTCGCAACATTGCGTCAAAAGGAGAAATTGCTAATGATGAATATTTTTTACCCTTGTCACAATGTTTTCAACTTTAAAATTAAACACTCAATTGCGGAGATTTTTCGAAGTGTTGTCAATATATTTTCAAATTTAATTGTTACATATTTGTATTTGGGAAAGGGTTGACTCTCAAAGACAACATGTGGCCTTTTTTGCAACAGAAACATTATAACAGGATAAATGAACAAATGAAACATTGCTCAAAACGAGCTTTGTTTTCTATTTCCAACAATATGTTCCGCTTTGCATCGGTATATATGCTTCCATGTTCCAGATAGTCCTAATTTTGTTTCGGAAATGATTAGAAAGTAGACAACTTTTCCATATATTTATTGAATAAATGGTTAACATAAAATTATACTGATTGTAAGCTAAAACAAAGCGTTTTTGTTTCCTACAATTAAGACCAACATGCTTTGTTATTTTAGTACGCATGTTATCTTGCGGTAATATCTCTATGCCCGAGATTTGAAGTAGAGAATATAAATATTTAGATCTAAATCAATTATAAGCAGATTTACTTAAGAGTAAAATGATGTTAGATTTGTTTCAATTTTTTACTACATGAAATATATATTATAAATCATTAGCAGCAAGTCTTTCCGTTAAACTCTTTCATACTAAAATCGTCGAAAATTAACAGAAAATATTCCCAACAAATACGCTTAAATGTTTTAATAATCGCAGGGAAAATGTTATTACATAATCAAATACTTCCTTTTCTCATCCTGTTTGAAAGTTGTCAGCCCCGTAGACAGTATAACACAAACGAGTTTCTTTTTCGCTGAGAATTTATCAAAATGTGCCAGGAATATGGAAATGAATAAAGGAAAAAGTTATGGGATCCGCTTCCTAGATTATGGCACATCAATATTATTACCATTGTCGTAAATTGAGAAAGGCAGATGGTATCAGAGCTTCTGGCCGCAGACTATGGGCGCCGCGTCTTGTGAGTTAGGGTTTTGACAAGTCTGCTTACAGTGAACGCCCCGGATGAGGATATGCGCCCGAACAATCTCACCACAGTGCAGGGTGGAGCTATGTACCCTCACACAATCTCACCAATATAGTTAGTACATGTACCCTGTACGCTGATATGTTATATTTAGATGATGTTAAATATGAACTGTCCCACGAGAAAACCAACATTATGGCATCTGCGAAGTGTATCGACCCATATCATTCTGCGCATTCCGAGCAGGCTTATCTGGGCCGACACATTCCGTCTCATGGGGGGGTGGGAAGATGTATACCG
>JAUELF010215910.1:0-14083 GCA_031471495.1 Clinocardium nuttallii
TGGCTGCTTTTCCACATAGACTAAGCCCATTGGTGAAAGACAAATGACTCATGTCGCATTGACTTTTGTCAAATGTCGGAAAGAATGTTGGCCGAGCCGGGATTCGAACTCGACCCCTGGATTGACAGCCCTCATCACTACCGACTGAGCTATTGGGGCTTGGCCCATGGCGTAAGATGAATTTCACAAAAGACCTGAAAAGCAGCAAATCAGGTTATTTATATTATTATACACCAACAAATATATGCGAGGAGTTTTTAAACAAAAAATCATAATATATATGTACCATAACACATGTTTAGTTTAAAACTGTTATCATATCGTATGCACTTATTAAAATATTTGTGATGCATCTCTAGATGCCTAAAAATATCCAATCCATTGTAACGAGGTATTTTATATTAGGAATCAGTAGTAGTATTCATTCTAAGGGAAAACTAGTTCAGTATATTGTTTTTTCGTATGTCAAGGAACGTTATACTATTCTTTATTCTTGATTAGGTTATTTTCTTCAGTTTATCATCCACTATACTATGTTGATAATACGTTATGTGTGACATTCCAGTCAGAACACAGTGTCGTATTCAAATAATTTGTATGGCTTAAACGGTTTGTAGGAACGA
Source organism: Clinocardium nuttallii (assembly GCA_031471495.1). Classification (NCBI taxonomy): domain Eukaryota; kingdom Metazoa; phylum Mollusca; class Bivalvia; order Cardiida; family Cardiidae; genus Clinocardium; species Clinocardium nuttallii. Next base: position 624 of record JAUELF010215910.1, read on the forward strand.
AGACGGTATACGATAATGCCCATCAAAAGGGAAAGACTGACTCTCTAAACTTTCAGTCATCTTGAATATTATTCATATGGTAATAAAATATGATTTACCAAAGAAACACAATAGCAATTATGAAAAATAAGTGTTTATATGTATCGATGTGTACTGAATGTCACGGTATGCAAAGTTTAATTGCAAATGGATCATATGATATTGTGAAAAATGCTAGTATTCCTTCTTCTATAAGGAAGGTCGCCATTTCACTGCACTGGTTTGTCCTCATTTGACAATAATCGAAGCCATACTTACTGCTCAACATGTTTAACTGAATTATTCCAGAATTGTCTATGGACTTTTATAAGTGCAAAGCTGGATGATACCATCTTAGAAAAACAGCATTGAAAGTGTTAACACTTATCGACACAAAAGACAGTCGGTGTACCGATCGACCCTCTAATACTTGGAAATGTGTTTTTTTTACCAATACAGAGATAAATTGGTTTGTTTGTTTGTTTGTTTGATAGGTGTATTACGCGGCTTTCGTAAATGTGCCAATTAAACTACGGTATATCCTTGGTGTGTTACGAGTGCTACTGGTACATTATATCTGAAACCGGCGAGTCAGTTGAAGTGCTTCGTATGTGACAACCTTGAGCGCCGAGGAGGGAAAGCAATCACGATAGACAAAGGACTATGAGATGCAAACTCTACTGAGTGTATAATACATTGAACATGTACGTTTGTTAAACCTTTTCTTGGCCTACACTATGAAATCAAAAGTTTTATTTCAATTCATGTGTAGCAGAATTAGGATTGAACACAGTCAAGAAATAAAGCTCTAAATAAGGGGCGATTTGCATGTACTAAAATCCTTATTTGACATCAACATATGGTTTGATTTAATAATAAGAATGAAATTGTTGTAAAAATAAGTTGAAAACCAATCTCGCATCTTTTTATTTCAATTCATGTGTAGCAGAATTAGGATTGAACACAGTCAGGAAATAAAGCTCTAAATAAGGGGCGATTTGCATGTACTAAAATCCTTATTTGACATCAACATAGGGTTTGATTTAATAATAAGAATGGAATTGTTGTAAAAATAAGTTGAAAACCAATCTCCCATCTCCCCCATATCCCCCCCCCCCCCCCACACACACACTTTAACTGGATCTCTGCAAGAAGGTATGCTACTGTTCAACCTTTCCAACTTATACCAAACATCTAGAAGACCGAATGAATTTAAAATGTTCTATACATGAAAGCATAATATGTTATCTGTTTTTGCTACACATTTTCGTCTTCGTGTTAGAAAGGCATTAAGAAGTGCAAAGAGATAAACTTGTCATCCGATTGTTCTCATCCCACGTTTACTGACCTGAATAGGACAAATAAATCCCAATGCCGGTACTGACTTTACTAAACGATTCTCTAATTGTTTGTAACCCTTCCCCACATACGAACACCTTCTGACGCCTCCGCACCAAACGAGTTCATAAAATTAATGTGGCAAAAGAAGAAATTGCTTTTAATAAGCAATTCTTATTTTGCCCCATTGTCTTAAACCTTTTTCAGTATTTATTATTTCATTTATGGAGAGTTGCCATGTCTTTGACAATGGTTTGCAGTGTCGTCTGCTGCACGGTTGTTGTATGTGGGAAATGGTTAATTAATCCGAAAGTACGTTAATTAGCGCGTGGTTACGATGGCAAATTATACAGTAGAAGACTTCGGGATTCCTCTAACAATTCATTTATCCTAATTAGATGACAAATACACTATTGTCTCAGATGCTTTCGATGCGATGCCACTTTCTTCTTTATGTTTTTACAGAGGTCCTGATAAGGAGGGGTTTATAGCTTTTTTCCCCACAATATCTCTCTTATTATCCAACAAAACCCTATGCTGTGGATACTCAAAAGAATCGTCTCAATAAGACGACTCTTTTAAGTACTCACAACATAGGGTTAGCGGATAAAAGGAGGATTTAAGAACAAGCAAAACGCTCTTTATATAGAACTCTGATTTAACTTATTTGCTAGAATTATCTTGACGTTGGTCCATAACAGCTTTGCTGTATGCTTCATTGCATGTATAATTAACGCCATGCTCTATTTGAGATCGTTTTAAAGAAGACCTGCATTTTATATGGACTAGTTATATTCTATATGCTAGAAACCATGTATCCAGAAGCTCGATATTTACAACGTTTTAAATTTAAAACATTTAACGTTCCAAATCCATATTGTATTCGTCTACAACTTGTTGGCGATCAGTGCATAATCTGATCAGACTGCGCGGCTGCGCTGGCATTTATGATTATACACCGGTCACAAACGCATAACTGTATATTTTTGATCAATATGATCCAACTCAAATTTACACAAATTAGTGCGTTCTTACGGAGACAAATTGCGACCATATGAAGACGACCTAGTTATCTAGACATTCGTGTGGCCGTATTGAAATGGCTTTAATTATTTCTGATAATAAAGTCGTTATAGAAAGTTCAGTACTGTCAGAGACAGAGAGGTCAGTCTAGGCTCTGATTTGATGAACTCGAACAAGTTCCAATATATTGATTATTCTCAAAATATCAGTACCTACTCTGTGTTGACATTACTCAGTATCTGTCAAATAGAATCGCATCGATTGTGTATTGGTAAGAGAATCCCCTCTTAAGCTTGAAACCCGAGTTCGATAACAGGTCAGAGCACACCAAATATTGTAAAAAAAAGTTGTACATGTAGTTGTTTTTCTCCTTGGAGCATCATAACGAATAGTGCGCATGCGCCCACGTGTCCAGATAAACTTATCAGCGGTATTGGTAATTTGCAAAGGAATTGCCGAGATAATGGCGAAATCAGTGTGATACACGGTAAAAACAGTTCCAGTAATGATAACTAATAATCACAGCAAACCCTAAAACTATGAGACATTGACTTGTTGCTGATAACTATTTATTCATTTCGATAAAAACATACACATAATTATGTGTTTGTAATTAAGATGACAAATTATGACAGTACATATTTGGTTGATATTATAATCTAGTAACACAGGTGGTACAAGAGCATACATGCACGTGGGAAATGCGTAATTATTCTATGATAATCATTAGGCAGATGTAATGCCATGATCTCCAGCATGTACCAATATGTTGTGTCTGATTTAGATACTAAAAACATTCATTCAGATTTTTCTTTAAAGCCAGATATTAAACTTTGCAAACGATCCTAAATAACTGAAGGTCGTCTCATTGGCATTTTCGTCATCAAAGAGCTGCTTATAAAATGTATTAATAATAGGGGAGATAACCCATATAAATAAACGACAGGAAGAGTCGGTGATGGCCAATTATATAGTATTTATGTTGATAGTCGAATTCAGTGTTACGTGTATCGTGCGATTGCATTGGATAGACAATGAGGTATTCTACTAATTATTTTTTATATGTATAGGGTCAATCCGAGACGATCGCTCATGTGGTGTCGTTAGATTCAGTAAACGGACAGCGAAGTATTTATGTCCAATTTTATGAGATCTTTCTCCACATGAGGATGAATACATTCAAGAAGCTTAGCTCATTTAAATAACCAACCACACACACGAATACAAAGTCAGAAATACTCCCGATATATTAAAAGGTCGAATACTATCTATAAATTGAACAAGTGTAAATTGAATAGTGTTGCCATTCTCTACATTGATTGATAATAATCACTTGTTTGTGCTTCGTTTGTACATGTATGGGGTCGTTATCTCCATATATTGCTACATTGTATATATGGACTATATGTATATCTATTTACGGCTGTGTCTTTGTTTAATAATAAAAGTCAGCATGTACTATTGTTCGCACTTTCATATTTGATAACTATCTAATGTTCTGTCATGAATTTGTTTAAGCAACATGTTGTCCTTAATTTATTTCATATAGTATCAAAAAAGTAGCGCATCAATGTGCATGCTAATTGTTTGCGATAGTGAACAGTGTATATCTAACTATTCTATGTTGTCATACTACTAACATACGATTATTAGAAGCAGATGTCAACATGTTTTGATTATAATAATGTTAAGCAGGTGTACGGTCTAATACTTACATGTAAAGACATTGTTCGGAATTGCCAAAGCGGTCCTTTTTCCAAAGCACAGGTTCTTATCTTCATAATCGTCATTCGTTGTTGGTATTTTCATGTCAGTCTCATAATGGCTCTACCCTCAATGTTGTTTTCCGGCTTAGAGGACATTCGACCAATACAGCATATACGTGTGTATGAATTACTTATCACGTCGAAACTCTCTTGTTTGTATTACATTATTTGTGAACACTGCAAGTGATGTACAGCATACAGATGAGTAGTGTGTCTTTATTGTTCATGTTTTTTTTATTGGTATGGTGTAAATGATGTTAAAACGTGAAACCTTCGGTAATATACCAACAAGTTCCCAAATCCCAAAGAGACCGTGAGCTGGTTGTCGTCCAATAAAACTTACAATGAAGAACACGTCATTAAATTGCAATCATCTACTTCAAACACATTCAGCATAAAACGCGCTATCTATTTTCACCGCTTGGGTATGGACCGCGTTAGCGAAATATGATCCACTTATGAATACGAACAATATAGCAATGGTCATGCAAATCTAATAAAATCCTGATAAATGATAATTATAAGTTTCTATTATATGAGTCGCGTCATTTGATATTGTGCCCATTGATGGCAAAGACTCCTCTCGGACAGCCTACCAAAGACACTTTGTTTGAAAAGATTAGGTAATACGATCATTTCAAACTTTGTCTACTGACTATGCATCAAAATGCGTCTTCAAATGGAAAGGCCATAACTGTACTGTGCATTTCCTCTTTAAAACCCAAATGTGCATTGATTACTAAACAACGGGATTCGTCGGCATTAGGATAAAAACACATGTAGTACTTGTTAACTATGTTTGAATCACTTATATATGTAATTGAAACATTATTGAATCAGTGGTATTTAAACACAAAGTAAGAGGCAACATGGCACCATGTGTTGCATACAAAACTTTAATACTTTCTCGTTGGCATCAGGAATAATTTACCGATAGTATTTGTAAACTACGTTCGAATCACAGATATAGATATGTAATTAAAATATCATAGAAACACAAAGTTAGAGCCAACTTAGCATTAATACAACATGTGACAAGTCTGTGTGCGCGATATATAATTCAATATGCACTTACGGTGTCGTGCCTGCTGCAGAACATACTACGAATGTAACTCTCGTTCTCTATGACAATTATCAATTTAACACAAGTACTTGTGAACGACGTGGTAAACATCGATATATATAATTGAAAAAATATGATATATTATTAATAAAAACAACACGTTCAAACTAAGCAAACATGCGCATGGTGATTGCACGTACCGTAGCTGAATAAGTAATCGGAAATGCTACACATGATATGGAAGGATAGAGATAATACATTCCATTGTTCTCCAGTGGATAATACGGGATACAATACGCGTCTGCTGTAAAAATGACTGTTTGTGTTCTAGTTTACCCCTCTGAGTTGGGATATTTGTTGTATTGCTATGGTTTCTGGAACGGGTTGTAGGCGGAACGTGAAGTATGGCAAAGGGTGGATCTGCACTTATGTTACGGCTTATCATCTGAAATTCAGTTGGGACGGAGTCTTGTAGTTTCATAAGACTATTACGTTATTGACTTTCGATATGGATGACATCTGATTCAGGTTGGAGAACTGTTAAAAATGCTCGATAAAGTTCATATTGACGGTCAAGGACTAATATCGTTTGGAATAGAAATGAGTTAATATAATTATTTTGAATTTATTACACATTTCGGGGTATATGTGTTGCTTAGGCACAGAGTGCTCCCTTACATGTATCATTGCCCGTTTCGGAAACATGGTTTATGTGTGCTGCATTGTGTAACCTTAACGTACTATAACGAAATAATAACGCCAACGATTCGCAAATATTACTTATTGGATATATTGAATTTCAAATGGATACAATACAATTCACTTTATTTGAGCATAACGTTCACAGGCCAATCATACAATAATTACATATTACATCAATCTACTCATACCCAACTTTCAGGATGCACTGTGTGTTCTTTAAAGATACACGGGGTCCTGACATGAATAAACAAGACCATCCATTGTTAGATTGATTGCATGCACTAGTCATGAGTCTAAATACGTCATGATACAAGAAGATAGTATGCACGCTGATTCGGAGCCAGTCTGCCGCTTGGACTGTCAATTCAAGGACACGAAAGACAACCCGTTATAAAGAATATGTCTGCATTTTGACACTCTTATTGCAAACCACGAAGACCACTTCAATAAGCGAACTCTATCACAGAACATAAATAAAGACCGGCATGAGAATCCGTCACAGAGACAATCTCGGTAGATGATGATTAAAATCGATCAGGTCTTTTTAAGTAATTGAACATTTTGAATTAACCTCTCGTAACAAAGGAAGAGTATGTATCGTGCTACATGTATAGCATCCGTGGAATGTGAGGATATTGATCTTATAAGGCTTAGTAACTCATAATGTCTGTAACTTCACTTGTTATATATGTTAAGCGAGGTGTTGTTTTCCAACGGTGGGGTTTATGTTTATTGTGTGTTTCTAATTGTGGCCAACAGCCGGCGCCGAACTACTTACTTCAGTATGGCCAAATGCTTTACTTTAGCAGGATGTGATAAAGATACCACTATTTTTGGAAAGCGATTGAACTGTGGCTTGAATTGTGGCGTCAATTATGGCGAAAGAAAAACGATCATAATTGTATGTGACCATTTAACCAGAAAATACCCTTGTCGGAAATGTATGAACAAGAACCGGCTATTAAATATGCATGGGGTCTAATACAGGCTAAATTCAGCATCTAACAGGAGGTATATACACTGAAGGTCATGGCAGCACATTTAAGTTATTAAATGATGTATGATTTGGACAATATGTCTTCAAGAGAACCATTCGTTTAGTACCAAGCGTTCTATAATAAATTAGTATGATTAGTGTAAACCAACTATGAATAATTACTTGGTTACATCCCCTTATATATTGCTTTCGCATATATATCGTAAATAAGTAAATATATTGTGATTTTTTTGTGTTTTTTTTTGTGTTTTTTTTGTGGTTTTTTTTCCACAAGGACTTTCCATATGTTTTTGTATAACTGCATTTGTGTGTGTGTGTGTGTGTGTGTATTTGTTCTCACCTTTGTAGTGTTGATTATGAAATATACATGTACTTGCTCTCCAAATTTGGAGGAAATAACGAATATCTATCTGTTAAGGCACCGCCATTATTTCTGGATGTCTGCTCATATGATTTACTGGTATGGACAGATAACTTTTAAGCTAGGTAATCAACATATACATTACTTAAAGTACATGTATAACGGACTGATCCTTTATAAGAATTTGGGAAAGTAGGTTTGTGTATGTAAAGAGGACTAACTGCGTTACTGTATTGCTACTTAAGCTAGCTATTGTAACGATAAGCATATTGTTCGCCTCATATACGAGAGGTACCGAATTCGAGCCCGTGTACGGTCAAACGGTTTATCCTGTTTTGGTTACAAACATGTTTCGCTGTCTAGATTAACTTATCGAACAAGTTTTTCATTTTATATATTGATTCCTTTTAATGGAATTAAATGTTCCTGTTGTTCCATTTAGTATGATACGCTGTGGTATTTACTATCATAACACCAATCTGTTGTCACTTTACAATATATATAATCATATTTTAGTAATTTACAGTATATAGTATTGCGGTTTGTCTGATTGATATAAATATTGCAATCAAAATCGATATTGACACACGTTCCTTTCTTCTAGTTGTTAACGTATCTCCACGTAGAACATCCCTGAAGCAGAATACTTTTAAAATATCTCCGTACAACTAGGGACAATCTTTGTTAATGTATTCCTACTTAAAACGAATCTTTATTAGATTACGTTTGGAAACGTCTGATCAAAACCCTCGGAAAGCGCAATTAATGAAAGAAAAATAATTAAATAGAGTTGAACACCTAGTAGAAAACGGAGAAAACGCTCAATGTGTCCTTATGTTTATACGTTAGTGCTAAGAGGATAAGTGTATACGTTCGTATATCATTTTCTAGCTAGATTGATGCTTGTGATAAAGCTAGAACTTACAATTAATTTAGGATCACAACTAAGGACTGAAGCAAATATACGTTTATACAATGCCACATCATAGGATTTATGTTGGACTATTTCACAGGCAATACATAAATATATTCCGCGATCGTTCGAATAAACCCGAGGTACTTTATGGGTCCCTTTTGAGTTCAAGTCATTGTGAGTACACGTTACTTCACATTATACAATATATTTCTTAATTTTGCAAACAATTTATTATAATAAGTCGTTATAGAGTGGTACAAATAAGAATATTTTCTTATAGTTGTTTGCTAAAACGTTATGTGTAAAAAAGCAACAACTTAATTGATAGATTATAGTTAAACGCCCTTTTCAACAATATTTGAGTTACACATTTCCAGACAACAGGTTCCATTCCAACATAGACTAGTTAGACGATTGGAGGAAGTAAAATGATTTTGTTCACAGTGACTTTTGTCAAACGTCGGAAACAATGTTGACCAAGATAGGGGTTCTAACTGACAACCCCTGGATTAACAGCCCGCGTCGTTTCCAACTGGGCTACCGTGGCTCTTAATGCATATTTACACCGGGACAAGATTCACACATATATCTAACTAAGAGGATTGAGCTGTATGTTGATTTGTATAATCAATGGAACAGAGCGCCATATGCGAGAAATTTAGTTTGTAATATCTTGGCTCTTTATCGTTAGCCTGAAATCTCATGGGTCACAGAATGACGGCTGTTGGCCGCAATTAAATAGAGACTAGATTTATATCGTACGATGGCAAGGTTCCTTTATTGAATTGTCTCCCTCATTTGCAATCAAAATGTCAAAATGTAGACATACTTTATATGCAGAGATTTCTCTTTTTCTGAATTTCGAATTATTGTGTGCTAGGGACATATAATATATATACGAAATGAACCTAGATACATGTACTTTGCTATTTATATAGCGGCATTCTATGAAAAGGAAATACGTATATTAGTGTAGATCAAAATGATATAAGCCTGTACATCTGCATATAAGTACACTGTTTGCTTATAAGTATACAAGTATTTTTAAAGAATTTTCTGACAGACCGTGTAAAGATAGACTTGCTGGCTTGTTTACGATTTGAAACATGCCAACAATATTTGCTTTAATAATACATTTCGACTCTCACACCTTAAGGATATGTATTTCCAGACGGACAGGACCGTTTAATCCTCACTACAAACAAAGTAGACGTGCAAACGACCGTTCCTTTTTCCTAAACTGACAACTTGATAGTCCGTTTATAGTGTTGTATCATACATTATTTTCATAGGTAACAACATTCACAGTAACCTTATACAATTTTCAAAAGGAAATAGAAATCAAAGAAAACGATCCTATGTTCCATGTTACCATCGATTCCTACAAAATGAAGGAACTACTGCTGCATATAAAGGTATGGTAGCTGAATCCAGATATCATTGAGCGGCGTTCGACTAAAGCGAACCCTAAGACGATTGTGAGCAGTGTAACAACGGATTAATATCCTAATATGCCTCTTCACAGTTCTCAGATTAGTCAAAGAAGATTACACGAAAAGTCTTACACATACTAATCAATCCGGATCAACTTGTTTCGAAGCTCTTGTATTTGTCTAATTGGCCAAATACATCCGTTGTCATGCCGATCAAATAGTCACTAAAAATACGTTGTTTGCGTAGAAATAAGTTCATACCATCACCAAATTGTTTGAATATATGATATTGGATATAATTTCATTGTAGATGTGTAAAGGATGTACTGGAAAGGATGAGCATAAACCAACTATGAATACTTGAAGTAGTTTGACCTTGTTTCAAAGTGAAAGTAGAGAATACTAAACACCGTTTTTGTCAGGGCCCGATATGGTCCAAACGACGGTAACCATTTCCGCCTGGTGAGTTCTTTATTGCATAATGCACGACCACGTGAACTACTTATGCAATGGCTGGTTACGTGATTTTACTCACGTGACCTAATTATGCCTTGGTTGGTTTTCCTCGAGTTTACAAGTGATTTTACTCACGTGACCTAAGTATGCAATGGTTGGTTTTCCTCGGGTTTACACGTGATTTTACTCATGTGAACTAAGAAGTATGCAATGGTTGGTTTTTCCTCGAGCAGCGTCGTTTAATTAGCGTAACGATATATTTTGGGATTTGAGAAGCTTTAAGTGGATAAGATAGTATAGTGTCATTGTTTCGATAACATAGGAAAACAGACGTGATTGTAGAAATACGCTTGGCATAACACAGTGATTTATCGGTATAATGGATTAAACGATATACTTAGGGTATTAGGGAGATCTGATAAATCACGGGAAAACGAATACGGACTGTGTCTGGTAAGAAAAACACTCGCAGAATGGCAAATGCCAACAATGGAGACTTAAACATACAGTTGTGGTATTACAAAAATAAACAGTGATGAAATTGCTTCGCCAAAGACAATCATGTGTTACTGGCTTTTTTAATGTTCCACGAAAACTAGTCTTGGCGAATCTGCGACATGTGACGAATCAGAACAGCATGTACTTTAAACAGCTTGGTCTGGCCATCCTGTTCGTCAGTTAGTTAAGTTATGCGTCATAGTCATGAATGTTCAGGATGTGCAGTAACGCTAATCAAAATTTAATATTCAAAACATTAATACACAACCAAACCATGTGCCTATTAATTTATTGAACTTTTTAAAAGTGATAACAAAAGAACATTGATGATCTTTGTTAAATATATCCGATAAGCATCTAATCTACGATTGGCTTTTATTTATAGAAATAGATTTGATATTGACCCATGATTTAATATTTGTATACTGCATTGCATTCAAACTGATAAAGTATGTAGTTTGAATAACTATGTTTTGTTCATCCTCATAATTATATGCATGTGGTATATCGGATAAATGCTTATAGTTCATTCATGACTCTCTTAAAATATGTATATACTGTTTTGTATATAACTAGAAACTAAGTAAAGTTAACGTAACGAACTAAAGAATATCGATCTGGTGCTAGACTAGTAAAACTACCGTACACGTTTCCCCATATAGCAAATGCATCGAGGTCAAATTACGCTAAATACATCCGCTGACATGCTGATCTACGATAGTCCCTAAATAAACCTTTGTTTGTGTAGAAATGAGGGTATACCATCACCAGTATGTATTGAATATATGATATTGAGTTTAAATACATTGTGAATGTATGCACTGGTAATGATTGATTTGATCACCTTGTTTGAAAGTGAAAGGGAAATTAGAGAATGCTAAACACCGGTTTGTCCGGGCCTTATTTTGTCCAAAACGACGGTAACAATTTTCGCTTGGTGAGTTCTTTCTTGCTTAATGCATGACCCCATATTTCCTTTGGATTGTTTTAAAGTTAAGTGGTAACTCTTTTCAATGGTATTTGGTGTTCTACTTGAGGAACGGTTAGAAAGTGTGACAACTGAGGACTGAAACTGGTCGATTTACATGGAAACAAAGAAGGAATGTGTTTAGTCTATTGTAACCTCGATGTTACTTCTGGAGATTGCTTACATTAGAGCTTTCATATACATCTAACTGATAGCGAATCAGAAACGCATTAATGACCCCTTTTCACCAGACACGGCGCCGCATACCCATTCTTCTGAAATTAATAGCGAATCCGTCCAACTTAAAGAAAACTACATAAAAAGCCAAAGAGCTACTATCATAATTAGACACTTCTGTTATTAGGAATTACCTATACAGTATATATTGCCGACCTACTTCTTGGGATACGGGTACACCTCTCAAGTAAGTTTGTGTGGTTTTGTTTTCTTTACGATATAGATCAAGGCCTCGTAAATACGACGTTAATACGCACTTTATGTGAAAAACGAATATAGCATATTCTATCTTCCGCACATAAGGTTCATCCAATAGAAATTCCAGGCATCAAAACCACTTAGTCCAAAGACTACAAGTAGTTCAGGTTTCTGTACTAGAAATGCGATTTCAAATGTTTACTGTTCGCATCAATGCAATATGTGACGGCGATATATTGAGACTAGTCCAAAGTCTTATTGTAGTAATGGCTCTTCCTATGAGGGACATTAGTGATAATTATATTATCTCCCTTGTCAGACCAAGACCAAGGAAGACCAAATAGTAGGTAGGTCCTTTTAGTTGGAAATGTCTTTATCGCTATTTCGCAATGAGATATTACAATTACTCTGTACACATTAATTATGAATGTGTTAATTAAAGTGATGATTCAAAAGAGAAAATTTACATAGCAGTGTTTAAAGAGCACAAATGAGGAATTACTAATCAATCTCATAACAGTTGGCCAAGAAAATGCAATTATAAGTGCACAACCAAGTGCAAAGAAACCAATGATAAAAACAGAGGAAACCAAATGATAGAACCAATCTAGATTTAGAGAGCATTAAAGGGAGATAACTGACCGATGTCTCCCATTGGAGCTCAGGGTTGCGGGTATAAGACTACTACTGATGCATCGGCGCCAATCAACTCTTTATTGGCAAATATCGACAATATTTGTCTATGGTCATTTACTAAGTGGAACAATATGGCTTAGGCAAAAGTAGATAAATATACAGTTTGTCAGATATATAATCAACTAGAAATGTTTGTTATATCAAAATAAAAAGTTACTCTGTAAGAATGGTCTAGGGAACAGCAACAAGCTTTATAATGTCATTGTGTATAGAGAAACCTTCCGAAATATATACAGGATGAATTTCCATTTCACATTTTACAATTATGGACTTTTCAGCTGTTATACATGATGTGATATGCACCAAAAAAATCATTATTGACCAGGGCGATAGAGGCCAATAATGATTTTTTTAGTACATATCAACATCATGTATAACAGCTGAAAAGCCCATCACTATTTTATTATATAACCCTCAATTTATCATATTATTTTGATATTGACCAACTTACAAGAAAACAGAGGACCACTGTTACTATTTATAAAAAAGGTGCATATCAGAAAAAACGGTGCATATCGAAAATATATTTTTTCTACAAAGTTACTTTTTAGCCAATGAAAAAGCGTCTATTTATAGGTTATATTATAAAAAGTTTTATTAAGCGAGTTCAACAACTTTATTGGACGAGTTTAATAAAACTTTATGAAACGATAACGAATGTCAGATTATTTTTATCACATGACGAAACACAAAAAGAAAGTCGTTTTCTCGCTATCAGAAAATAGTCCCAACATGTGATACTTAATAAACTGGTAATTAATCAAACAAACAAATATTTTTTATGACCGATA
>JAUELF010215998.1:0-14082 GCA_031471495.1 Clinocardium nuttallii
GCACTGCGCATTCACCTGATCGAACGAGCATACGTCGAACCATGGTTAATTGTCATGACAATAATGATATTTACATTGGATACATATTGATTATATTCTTAAACGCAATTTCATTAAAGCCGGACCTATACGTCGCTGGTATATTAATCGATCGATTATATCTTATAAAGTCTGCTCAGGTTTACCTTTGCGTCCGCCAACGAAATTGTTATATATCTACAGGGTTGGTAAACGTTATCCAAAAGAGACGAGTGTCAAGTTTTCCGATTTTACCAGTTTAGAATCTTAATATATTTTAATGCGAGAGTCGTCACTTCGAGACGACCCTTTATGCGGTGTCGTCAGATCCAATAAACGTATGCAGCGAACTATGATAGTCTTATTTCAATAATATTACCTTAAATGTAAATGCAACACGACACTGTTTCGATACAATTTCGACGTGTGCAGCTATACTATAATTATACCTGATTTTAATTGTCTTACATTACCATGGAATCATCAAGTAAATAATTCACGCTGTGTACGCTTAAAATGTTTGGTTATTGTATTTCCAACGTCTCTGTACAGTTTTACCATAAAATGAAATATAATGAATGTGAATTCATACCAAAGTAAAAAAGGAAGAAAAAACAGTCAACAAAAGCCAGACTGAACGACACTGTGATGTGATGTATTGGGGTTTAATGACGTATTCAACAATTTTTCATATTACGGCGGCTGTTTCACCTACCTTTGTTTTTCTTGGCTTTCACACACAAGCACTTCAAACAAAGGTCTTTCCGAACGACTGGCAGCTTTTCACCATATATCGCATTATCTTTTGTCAAACGTTGGACCTAATGTTGGCCGAGCTATGGTTCGAACTCGAAACCCACTGATAGACAATGCAGCTTTAATCCATGAACAAACACACACGTATGAGCAATGTAAAATATAACTAGGCTACAATGAGTCCCAACTTTTCGCACTGTTACTGTCCCGCATACATTAAACCGCCTATGTGGTGATGTGTTAGGATGTAAGACCGGGTCATACCAAAAACTTTAACAAAGGTAGTAATGACTTTACCTCCTTGGCGCTCAGGATTGTGGTGATAGCATTTCGAATGACTTGTTTGTATCAGGATACATAGACCATAATAATTGGTAACTAACATATGTAACGCTTTAAATTAACTGAACAATTGACGAAAACTGCCTAAAACATCATTGGGAAATACAACATATTTCCAGCAAACTACCATAACAAGATATTATCAACAGCCTAAACAAGAAAAGGCAATCACTATGAGAAAATACCAAGAAATGGATCATGAGCAAATTATTTGACTTGAATATCAGAAAGGTTGTGTTAATAATCAAAACAATCAGTTATTTTCCATGAATTATAAAATTTGCTCAATAATGTTGTATAATTCGACAGCACCTTGAATTGGTAATGTATTATAATCGTCAATTATTTAGAACAGTGTTCTTTAAAATATACAGAATCGGTTCATAGCAATCATTTGAGATATTGGGTATTAATGGTTTACTTACTGAACTCTATAACTGCTGAAATGCTGGCCTGCGGCCAACATGTCAGTATGTTGTATAGTTAACGGAAATGATGGAATCAACTTGTTTATATCTTTATCCCAGTATCAACTAATAAATCACAACAATACTCTATGTATTTACCAAAGGCTAAAATAATTATTTTTTTGCTCTTAAATATTATATTTCATACGTTTTCACTGATTTTTTTCACTGAAATTTATTTATTAAGGAAAGCAATTAAAGGTTAGTATGCATAACATTTCATTTTAAAACTTCACCTTATTAGTGGCTCTCGTAGAATGGCCAACTTATCTATGAACCAATCAAAACGTTTCATTTCCTTAATTTCTTCGACATTATTCATTAAATACATCATTTGATTGGTCTACAATCTATATCATTTGTTTAACATCTAGGTCAAAACTGAGGTTAAGAAAAAATATCTATAAATGAAGGTATACTTAATTAATTTAATAAAACACATTGTGAATAAAGAATGCATAACAACTTCGTTTGCATGTAGGATTGACTTTAGCGAGCATTACACACGTGATATAAACAGCATAACAGAGTCGTAACAAGCAAGTTAAAGTGAACAGAGCGACATAGTCTTCAAGTATACTGATGTCCCCGATGTAACAGTCATGGATCGACACCAACACAAATATCAACCTATATTGTGTAAATGAGAATCGGGTGAACGGTTAAGCCAGACTAAAATACCCGGCAAAACTAAGCCCTGACAATGTAGTAAAAGTGAACAGATCGACATGTCCCCGATGTAACAGTCATGGATTGCCTCCAATACGTTTATATCAATATAGTATAGATGAGCATCGGATGCACGGTTAAGCTATGCTTACATACATAAGAAAAACAGCAACACTTAGTGCAGACAATGTAGTAAAAGTGACCAGAGCGATATAGTCTATCATTATACTGATGTCCCTCCAGGTTACCGTCATGGTTTCAATCTCACTGGTAGATATCAACCTCTCCAGACGAGCTTCAATCGAGTCTGGCTTGGCTTTTAAGGACGCCCTCTTCTGTGTTAACGCAGCTGCATCCGGTATCGCTTTTAGGGAAGCTCTTCTTTTTGCAACAGAAATCGTCGAAAGTACGATATCCGCATTCATTAAATCTCTGTCTTCAACATTACCGAAAACCATGACATCTTCAGTTTGTGATGGGTGTATTTCTGCATGCATTGGTTTAGCTTTGCGCGGATGGGAACGACACAACAAAACATATGTACATAACAACCATTTTGGTACCTGCTTCTTTTCGTCTTTATAATACACGCGAAGATTCAGGATCGTCACAAATGTTATCAGAGAGCTTATTATCATGTCCAGCATAAGTTTGTACGATATGACAGGCATCGGATCCGAACTTCTTGGTAATGTATCACTTATGATGGTCATAAACACTGCAATGGACAGCAATACGGTAATACAGAACGATACACGCTCTCCTGACTCCGGAATAAGCAAGAAGACCAATACGTTAATCAAGCTGAGGAACATAATTGGCATCAGTATGTTGACGACGACAAATCCTGCTTTGCGCCGAACGTGAAATTCGATGGAAATTTGTGACCATGTACCTTCAACTAAGGACCTCATGTTGGTTGACTCAAGCTCCCATGCCACATTACCGGAATACAGGTTCGTGTCTACTGTATTGGAGGATGAGATTAACTCAATCTCGTTAATATCATAACCCCAGACGCTAAAATCTGACTTACATACCTGTTTGTCAAAGGGATATTTACTAACGTTAACTGAACAAGTCGATTTAAGTAGTCCTCCAGGAGTCCAAACCGCAATACCATTGGAATAGTATCTGACGAACTGCCATGGTTTACCAAGAGTGTCCATCTCGTCTGATGGTGTTGTCAAGATAAAATCGGGGGTCCACACCTTTCTGTAAGATACCATAACATACGATATTCCTCCGTAGTTAGTTGGGTTCCACACCATTCCGACATCTATCCACTGTAATGTTAAAGCACCGCTATATGCAAATACTTCGCGAACTTCGTCAAATTCTTGGATAGATTTAATGTATGCGATTACACTGACGTTCATGTTCATATCCTGGTCGGACACTGGTCGGATGTTTTTATCATAGTCTTTCAATAAATCCTTCATTAATAGCCTTGTCACATTCAACGATTTGCTGTTAACAACAGTAAGAAACAATAAAACTATCCACATGTTTGAAGGTATCATTTTGTTCACTTATCGAGAACGAATTAATGCCTCTGAGATGCTAAATTCAGACGATGTGTTTTGCAAGACAGTTATATATTATCTAATTAAAACATGTTTCACAAACTGCTGCACTGTCAACACGCAGTAAAATGATTTAAGTACCTCAACTTTTGAATTTTAAAACATTTTACTTCAATTAATTTATTTTGTGATATGAAACGCAATTGTATTTTTGTTAACACTTTCAAATATATTTTACACACATGTGCTTGCCATATGAATATTATGTAAAGTGAATACAATCCCGTAACGTTCATTAATCAACCAGAGTCCTTTATTTGATGGGTTTTATAGATATAAATAGTTCGATACATTCAATATCAATTAGTGACGATATGCGTTTTGTTTGCAGTTCTGAGTGCATGCCGGGTTCGTTTACTAGTACATGGCGTATTTTTTAACGTCATTAATGCATCTTTTAAATTAAATAGCACTGTATGAACAGTGTATCTTAGAAATTGGTCTTACAGCGAACCTGCAGTTGACGACGTAAGCATGTACGGCGATTTTGTCAGCATGTGCAGACGCAGAACATTTACAAGCTGATCATGTCGTTACTTTAAACAGACATTAAACTGCGATACAGTATCTAACCCTTTCCGATATACAATAAATATGCAGCACGCGACTTCGAAATAATCTAGGTTCAATTATTAAATACAATTGAAAACATTTTCTCCTTTTGTTTAAACGTTTTCTTCTGCATAGGCGTCAGAAAGTGTCTACATGTAGAAAAGGTATGGCCTTTCTGTGACGTGAAATACCACCAGGTTCGACCGGTAAACGACACAGAATACTACAATACGGAAACTCACGTCATTTCGACATCAACATTATATGGTTATACATCAAAGTACTAACATCACAACATCAACATTTAGAAGCAATTTAGTAAATCTTATCATCTTTTTTTGCTTAATTTCTTTCCACCTTGTTCCATGGTGTGTTAATAAACCATTTCCCAGATACAACACATCTGCAGCAGACGACTTTGAACACATCTTTGCAAAAATATATAAACATCTCTATAAATGGTATACTTATTGAAGAAGGGGAAGAAAATATTGTGGCAATAGTAGAAATTCCTTGCTTTTAGCAAGTTCTACCTCAGACAAAATGTCTACAAAAGATTTCAGCAATGTCACCAGAAAGCCTCTACATGGAGTAAAGGGTTAAATACCTGAAATGTGCAAATATCTTCTGCAAACAATTTTATGTTAAAAATGTGAAAGTATAAATACATAAATATGTTTTAAGTGTCCCAATACTGTAAAAATATGAATATATTTTACTGAAGCCTCTGCAGCAGACATCTTTTGAAAAACACTGACAAAAGGAAAAGATGCTCATGATGAGCAATTTCTCTTTTTGCCACAATGTTTTCAGTGTTAATGAAATAGTGTTCTTTCATTAAAAGAATAACCATATTTTGGCCAAGATCTTTTCAAAGTCAGCTCCTGCAGAGTTGTTGTATATGGGAAAGTGTTACAATTCTAAGTAACAAAGACCTTGGAAAGCTGTTTTCTTTACTAGATGTTTTTCCTTTTCAATAAACTGAATATAATACAACTCGATTCCTGAATTTGAGATACCATCCAACATAAAATTGCAAAAGAACATTTGTTATACCAGTTACTAAACTATTGTATTCACTATGTTTTCCCAGAATTTTACCTATTGACCCAGTTACGATCCTGACCTGTATTTGATAGAAATGAAGGTTCTGATGATTTGTCATAAACTTGTATGAAAATATTTGCCTCTGATGATATCACAATATTTTTCTAAACTTTTATGTAATGACACCTAATTGCGACTATGTTACCCATTTTTGAATCTGACTGGAATTCGATGGGAGATTATTGATGATGATTTGGCAAAGAATTGATGGTGTGATATTACTGATGAGCTTTCATGTGACCTATGGAGTATTCACAAAGTAATTTTAATTCAAACGATGATGTACAGTATGTATACAACATAAGTTCAAATGATGTAACTATGATGTTTATGTGGCAATCTTTATAAAACATGCATTCTCACGAGCACCTTTGCCCGATTGGTTGATAAATAAAAAGTAATAGTCTATAATTAGAACATCGGTGAGATTTCCCTGTTTAAGTGTTATTTGTCATTTCACTTTTCTACAATCATCTTCAGAAAACAAATAAAAATGCACACCGATACTTTCGGTACTCTTTGTACAGTCTGAAGCACCTCAATGTCTTGGCATCTCTGTGAGATGCAAAGCTCCAGATAATTACTTGGGTCAAATATTTTTCACTTCCTAGTATAACTATAAAAGAGTGAGTCACTACAGGGTGCCTATCACCCCAAAATAAGGAAGACTTTTTCAACTTATTCATTTTGCTTCTAACCTTAAATAGGCATTCAACCATACAATTACAATGTACACATGCTACTGTTTAAACAGTAAATAAAAAAACACATCTGAACTTTAACGATTTACACTTCCTGTGTATCTATGAACACAAAAGAGTAAATTTAAAAGAGAGAATTGCTAACTTGATATCATGTTCAACAAGTGATGCAGTTTCTAATATATCTGTCAAAACATCGGTAAACTCAAAACCATGTCAACCAGCTCCTTCTTTCAAGAGACAATCTTTTACAAACTTCTACATCTTTTTTAGACTCTTTACCTACTTTGGAAGGACACTCTAATGGTTCTCCTCATCTACCCAACCTATGTTCGCATCCTGTAATTTCCGATCTTCAACATCTTCCACATCTGCCGAACAACCATCTGCTAATATACCCTTATCACTACTACCATCATAACACTTCTCTCATTGTACTGTTTCAACATATTGGCATGAAATGTCTTTTCCTTACCGTTCATATATATTCTATAATCTACTTCATTCATCACCGTTGTCACTACACATTGACCCTTCCACTGCAATACTAAAAATTGTGACTTACCGGGAGTATTATCAGAACCTTGGTTCCCATTAAAAACTTCCCTGTGTTTGCTTGCTTGTTAAAGTACACCTCCTGTCTGGACTTTGACTTACATAACTCGTCCTGTGTAGTCTTACACGTCTTTTCGAGTCGCTTACGTAAGTCTTTTTCGTACTGTTATGTCAGTTTTACCTCAACATCATTGACCTCGCCAGACCATAACTCTTTCAAATTGCTCAACGACCCACTGACCGTTGGTCATAGAGTAATTCAAATGGGGGAAACCCTCAGACTTTCCCGTGGCACTTCCCTGTAAGCAAATAACGCTGCATTAATGTACTTATCCTAATCCCTGTGGCTTTCGCTTCATATACGTTTTATCATCCGTTTCAATGTTCTATTGAACTTTCCTATCAACCCGTTGCATATTAGGTGATACGGCGTAGTCAACTGCCGCAATCTACTTACCTTAGCCATCAGCTTGGATGTGAACTGTGATCCCTTGTCAGTGAGAATAATTGTAATTATACTCTTTTTGAATGTGAAAACCTATACATCAACATATATAATACGGTTTGCGATTTTCGAAATGTCATGGCCTCGGTGGTTTAGCTGTAGGGCATTTGCCTCGGGTGCGGGATCAAATACTTGGAACATGGTAGTAATCACTTTCATACTTTTGCGCAGAGGGTTGTGAGGTTAGAATTACAGCTGCCCATGATGAACTGACCAGTAGTACCGGTAGCGTACTAAAGAAACGCCGTGATTAACCTGGAAAAAATATTGAATGCGGCCAAAAATACCATACAAACTCTTACAATTTAAAAGGATTTGATATGACCCGACCGGGAATTGAACCCGCGACCTGCAGATCATAGGTTTATATTCATCGTTGTTTAAGGACAGTCAACGTGAATTACAGATTACTAATCTGCTGAAGAGCAAACACTCTTTCATAACAGCAGTTAATTGCTCTTTCACAAATTGTACTTTAAATGTGAGTTATCCTCTAGGAAGCAACCATAGTTCATTGCTTCCGACTGATATTAATATGTAGCCGGCGCACTGTATATCAGTGTGGTCATATCAATATATTAGCTTTGAACAACCCCTACTCACTGTAGTAGCCGTGGCCGAATGGTGAGCGTCGGGGAATATTGAATACGCAGTCATCGTTGGGTGCTCCAGGGCATGGAGCATATCCTAGACTAGTTCACGGGCTGATAAACCAAGGATCTTGAATAAGTAAACTGTCGTCGTGAGTTAAATACGACATTACACAATACTGATACAAACGAATTCACCGTGGTAGAAGTGTTTATATATACAAAGTCGTACGGGGTCAAACATTACTGAGTGTCGATGCACCTTTATCGTTAACAACTTTTATTTCCAAGCCATTTAGTGTAATAATTCAACTATCTTGCGGCTCACTAAACATTCAGGTTGATACGGACCCTTTTGTAAAATTACTACGATATTTCCTTCTACATATCTTAATAGCATGCTCTTTTGGAATCAAGTTTACGCACGTGACTGTTGATACTCCTCTAGGTGGTGAACATTTTCCTGGCATTATCGACTTTTAACGCCTCGGTGGTGTAATCATAGAGCGCCTGACTCCGGTGGGAGGGGTCGCGGGTTCGAGCCAAGACCGCGTCATGCAATTTAATTTTAGAATCGCAGTAACAGATTTACCGCTTGTTGAGTCAGCATTACGTCTGACTTCCTGGTGTCAGGATAGATTGGCCTGTGGTAATGTTATATTACCTATAACACGCTGTGATTTATTCTGAAAAAAGTTGAAAGCGACGTAAAACGCCATATAAACAAAACAAAATACTTTTGATGCACCGAACCAGTTTGTTTTTAAATATTTGTAAGAAACGGATCAGCCCCTTTATTACTTGTAACTAATTAAAGGAACGCCATGAAAAATGGCAGAAAAGTATATTGCGAATATACAATTCAAACAAATGTACATACGCACGCATGAAGACATGTAGCTGCCGGAACTCTATAAAACAATTAAAGACATAATAACATTTCATAACACAAATGAACTAACGCACCTGGGAGCCTCGACCGTTGGATTTGTTATTCTGTTTGAATCTCATCTCTATTGAGACTCGTCAACGACAGTCGGTGGCTTTTAATCAAGTATTCATCTAAATGCATGCGACTGATATGATCAGCATTGTTTTTTGATACGCTCGAACACACATATGGAGTTCTCTTTGCTACACGTAATTAGCGAACGCTGTAGATCACTATTAGACTATACCGATATGCACGGTCTTCAAAGTCGTGTATCAACGTAGTGTATCAAAGTTGTGTATCAAAGTTGTGTATCAAAGTTGTGTATTAACGTTGTGTTTCATAGTTGGGTATCAAAGTTGAGTAAAGTTGGTTATAAAAGTTGTGAATCAAAGTTGTGTATCAAAAGTTGTGTATCAAAGTTGTGTTCAAAGTTGTGTTTTACGACATACCAACATTTTGTTTAACGTCGTCTTAAATGTTAAAGTTTAAATCCATGGCACATACGATTCAATTGCATAAATGAAATAAAAAGTCGGATTTCGATCACTTATATCTATTTACCGATAGATGCTCTAACAATGTATTGGCATACAAGAACTGATCCAAATGAGCGGTGGTTCAATCTGGATCTGCATCATAATATATATTTGTACTCAACTTATTAATCCGCAATGTTGTATTTGTAAGTGTTATTTGTTCATATATTTGCGGCGAGCAGTATGTTGGTATGATATAAATGGGGAATGTTATGTTGCAGAAAGCGCTATATAGCCTTGTAGTGTACTGCAAGGGGCGTTATAATGATATATCATGAGACTTTAGGTCGAGAGATAACATTTTCCCCGACCTCTGAATAGCATAATACATAGCCGCGTAACGTTACTGCATCATTATTCCCCTTGTGTTATATATATATATACCTGTATTATAAGAATGAAATTTGAAAATAAATGAAAATAACGTCACACTACCATTTTTAAATAACGTGACATTATATTTCAATGGCGAAACATTATATTTCAATGGCGATACATTATATTTCAATGGCGATACATTATATTTCAATGGCGAAACATTATATTTCAATGGTTTCAATGGCGAAACATTATATTTCAATGGCGATACATTATATTTCAATGGCGAAACATTACATTTCAATGGCGAAACATTATATTTCAATGGCGATACATTATATTTCAATGGCGAAACATTATATTTCAATGACGTTATATCACAATATTGTTGTGCTAAAAAACAGAACATTCGGAGTTTAAACCGCCATGGTGTATTTGCTTGTATTATGTTATAGGTTATAATAAATAATGAATAATATGTGGCAGTAAGTTTACGTGGCTTTGTATTTTACTATTAGGCGTGATAATTGAAAATGAAAATGATATATCGAGAGAAAATAAAATAAAAAAGCCACTTTACGTTTCTAAAGCATAATACTCAATTTTCGAAAATTTTGAGAGGGAAAAATGAAATAGTATATAGATTGAAATGTTTTCAATAATGAATAACGCCACTCTGTCACATTTTGGCTTTACATTAATTACCTCATTTGTTTACGTCTTTGTCTAATTCGTCATGTTAAAATTGCTTTGTATTGTACTACTTCTTCGGGGTAAAAAGTGATATCTCGCGAGACCGAAGGTCATGAAGGATGGAAATTTGCCCTGCCGCCTTATAACAAAATACCAAGCTTTTAAGTAAATGCAGCTTAATTTATAAGTATTTTTTTAAAATCTGTAGTAGGGTTCATCATCGTGTTTTAATTCATGTATTTATTTAGCACGGAAAAATGTATAGGTATAAGCATTATTAATAATGAATACTATATTTATAGGTGCTACCTATTTACGAAAACACGTAAACTGATTGTAAACCAGAAATAAAGAGCATCGTCTCTTATTACGAACAGAAAATAATAAAGTAAATACTTTCAGAATATTAAAAAATATATCAATAATAAACGAGGTTTAAACAAGAGGGCCAATATTTTTATTTTCCTACAGTGTTTACAACTCTGTTTAATAACTACACATGTTAGAAATATTCCTTTTCTCAATTTTGTTTTAAATTAAACAACTCTCAAAATATTGTTAACTATTAACATACATCAATATACAGCAAACATCTTTGAAATAACCTTGGTAAAGTATGGACACTCTCTATCATCTATTGGGGTCATACCAACTACTTTAAAAGTGGAAGTAATGGCTGCCGACCTTGGCTGTCAGGGTTGCGGGGTAAGCATTTTGTCTGACAGGTGTCAGGATAAATGAACCAGCAGTACTAGTAATTTTACCAAGGAAACACCATGATATAACTTCAAACAAGTTGACAGCGGCGTCAAATACCAAACACTCAAACAATAAAGTATCAATTATTGATCATTATGAGCACTATCTGTCTATTCTAAAATGTGATACAAAGTGTAATGCTTCAGATGCGTCGAAATAATTCTTATTTGAAATATTACTGCTACACTGACATGTATTAGTGAAGAGGCAAAACTGAGTCCAGTGATGGTAGTTTAAATGAACAAAACGATACAACAATATAGTATATAAGTTAACTGAACACCCATCTCCACCCACAAACACCCTCAGGCCTGCCCACCTATGTCAAACTGCTAGCATTCCTTCTTGTAGTCAACCATCTGAAAAGAGTTACGTTATATTATCATAAATGATGAAAACAGCAAAACCTAGTCAAGACATGGTAATTAAAATGATCAGAGCAGCGATATGGTCTTTCAGTATACAGATGTTCCTCCGGGTTACTGTCAGGGTTTTAATCTCACTGGTAGATATAACCTCTCAAGACAAACTTCCATCGAATCCGGTCTGGCTTTTAAGCGCGATATCTGCAATCATTAAATCCCCATGGTCAACATTAGTTAGAACCAAGCCATCTTCAGTTTGCGTTTAGTGTATCTTTGTGTGCATTGTTTAACCTTTACGCGGTCGTCGGGAGCGAGACAGAAGTCAGCAATTTTGGTACAGGTTTTGTGTCGTCAGTATTGTACAAGCGAAGATTCAGGATAGTGACAAGTGTAATCAGAGAGCTAATGATCACGTCCAGCATAAGCTTGTAAGATATGAAAGGCATCGGATCCGAACTTCTTGGTAATGTATCACTTACGATGACCATAGATACTGAGATTGACAGTAATACAGTTATACAGAAAGATACGCGCTCGTCCGAATCCGGAATAAGCAAAAATACCAAAACGTTTATCATGCCCAGGAACAGGATCGGCATCAGTATATTAACGACACTATATCCTGCTTTGCGTTGAACGTGAAATTCGATGGCCATGTGTGACGCCCATGCCAAGTTACCGGAATACTCGTTAGTGTCCACTGTACACACTGATTAACTCAACTTCGTCAACGGTATATAGGCTCTCACATAAAATTCCTACCTACAGACCTGTCTGTCTAAGGAATATTTACTGACGTTGACAGAACAAGTAGATTTTCAATAACCTAACAGTGCTCCAAAAAGCCAAGCCATTGAAAGTGTATGTGATGCCATTCTTTACCAAGTGTATCCATCTCGTCCGAAAGTGTTGCCAAGATCAATTCCGCGACCCAGCATCTTTATAAGATACCTTAACAGACCAGATTCCTCCGAGGTTAGCTGGACCCCAAACCATTTCGGCATCTATCAATTTAATGCGAAACCACCTCTATATGCAAATACTTCATGAACTTCGTCGAACCTTGGGTGGACTTCATGAAAGCAGTGACACTGACATTTATGTTTAAATCCTAGTAGGTCACTGGTATAATGTTTATTTTATCGTAGTCTTTCAATAAGTCCTTTATCAATTGTCTTGTCACATTCAACGAGTTGCCGTTTACAGCAGTGAGAAACAATAAAACAGTCCACAAGTTAAGAGGAACCATGTTGTTTACTTGTCTGTAAGGCAGAACGATGACAAGTGAATCATAGAACTAGATTCAGATGCCGCGTTCTTCAAGACAAATAGTATTTTAAAATCAAATGATGAGTGTTTAAAATTATTTGATTTCACTTTCATCAATCAATTATATGTTTTAAGTGCTTTTTTTAAGTTTTAAAAATAGTTTTTTGGAATTTTATTTTTTGTAAATCAAACTTAATTGTGTCCGTTTTAACACTTTTCTGAAAATGCAAATATAGTTATAATTGCATGAGCTTGTGATACATACACTTCTATTTCATCTTAAGATCTCTACCGTTTTGAATAAATACTTTGAATCAAGAACTGATGATCAATATCTGGACGCTGTATGTTTAAGTTTTATTTTATAGCTCTTAATATATTTTATAAATTCAATAAATTCAATAGGACTAAGTGACTAAACGTTTTGTTTGTTCTTCTAAGTACATTTGTTAATATTATTTGCACATCGTTATTAATTGGCTTTCAATAGTTTTCATCGATACATAAATACTGAGTGATGATCATTGTCGATTATTTTTAATTTACGATAAGAATATTGTATCTTAGGAAAATGTCCATAGGCACGTAGGCATTCGATAAGTCAAGTATTTTATGGATTTGAGACTATGTGTTGTTGCGAAATACCAAACGTCATGCGAAAGTGTATGTGCGTGGTATAAACAGGAACGTATAGACAACTGCAGTTTTGTCTTCATTTACATATTTCCACAGTCCCGTACAATTGATCAATTTATGTTATATATTTTGACGAAATATGACGAGGTATTATCTTACTGTTCATATAAATTTGGTCATGATAAGCATGGTTTAAAAATATTTTTTATAATATTACATAATTATTTGTACAGTTTTGCATAAACAATAACTTACTAAAGAAAAATTTGCCCGATTGCAATACAGTGATTTGTATTAAGTTTTTGTTATTAGATTCCTGCATATTTGTAACGAATAGAACACTACAGAATAAAATTTCGTATTTGACTAGGACAAACACGGTACCACATATGGTGATGCAACGCCATTAAAATATGCGATGGCGTCATTCATAATTTGATAGTATGGCGTCATTCAAATCCCAGTATTTAATTTAATTTTATGTGTGAAATGGATTTTTCCATGATAAAAAACATAAGTATGTATAATTTGTTAGATTCAATAGAACAAAGATTATGTTTACACCAAGGAAGTTACACACTGGCATTCGCAAAAGCATGACTATTGTAATGAGGTATAATTACGATAGTATAGATGTGTGATATGTTGTTTTATTACATTTCTATCCATCAAAGATAAGGATATCTCGGTGAAAGAAAATTCATAATCGTCGATTTTTGTTATT
>JAUELF010216107.1:0-14082 GCA_031471495.1 Clinocardium nuttallii
CTTGGGCAAGGCACATTTTCTAGCCTAGTACTGGTTTGTTTACCCAGGGATCATGAATGATTAAATTTAAATGCGCGTTAAATGACTTTAGCTGTCGATGCGCCATAAAACAATATACATTCATTCATTCTATAACTCAATTTGTATATCAGGCTATTGTCCATGTTTTGTGTCCAAATGATTTCAAAGTCGTCTGCTGCAAATTTGTTATATGTGGGAAAGTGTTTAGTGTACCGCATGATATAAGCCGAGTACATGATCAATCAATGTCCTCAAAACATGAAGGAGCGTAGATACTCGTATATACGAGTATATCGTACAGTGCAGATACTCGTATATGCGAGTATATCGTATAGTGTAGATACTCGTATATACGAGTATATCGTATAGTGTAGATACTCGTATATACGAGTATATCGTATAGTATATCGTATAGTGTAGATACTCGTATATACGAGTATATCGTATAGTGTAGATACTCGTATATACTCGTATATCTTATAGTATAGATACTCGTATATACGAGTATATCGTATAGTGTAGATACTCGTATTTCCGAGTATATCGTATAGTGCAGATACTCGTTTATACGAGTATATCGTATAGTATAGATACTCGTATATACGAGTATATCGTATAATGTAGATACTCGTATATACGAGTATACCGTATAGTGTAGATACTCGTAAATACGAGTATATAGTTTAGTGTATATACGAGTATATCGTATAGTGTAGATACTCGTATATACGAGTATATCGTATAGTGTAGATACTCGTATGTACGACTATATCGTATAGTGTAGATATTCGTATATACGAGTATATCGTATAGTGTAGATACTCGTATATACGAGTATATCGTATAGTTAACACACAATAACCACCATTCGTTGTTTGTTAGTTCGTTACGATTATCATTATTACTTTAATCTTTATAATTATAATTATTATTATTATTCTTAACCTCATTATTGGTATCTAATATTTTACAGCGAAATCCCGATATAAACTGTTCAGAGCGAGCTGGATGGTCTTTAACCATCATTCCCTCGAATAGACGTTTTCTGACGCCTCTGCAGCAGGCGGTCTTGTGGAAACATAGTGACAAAAGAAGAAATTGCTCAAAACGAGCAATTTCTACTTTTGCCACAATGTTTTCCTCTTTTAGTCATAGGTTATTAATTCAATTATAGAAAATTTATCATTTTTGACAGTATATGTTCAAAGTCGTCAGCTACATAATTGTTGTATGAGGGAAAGGGTTTAATGAGGTTTTATTCAAGGACGATTGTCAAACTAAAGGTCTGAAAGATGTTATTTAAAATTCGCTTGTCGAAAAACAAACTTGCCACATGCGACCAATTAACGTTATATATCTCATGAAAACATGTAGTTTGTGCATCTGCACTTCTTTATCTGGCTTCGAAATGTCGCCATTTTATCTAAAAAATGTTAAGCGAAACCTATGACAAAGCATTTTGATTATATTTTAGGGATGAGTAAGCTGATCTTCATCTAAGCTCGTCATAAATATGCTTCGGTCACAGCTCAGACAAAAAACGAGAGAAAACCAACATTGTGGCCTCTCCGTAATGTATAGATCAAGATCAGCTTGCGCAGTCCGCGCAGACTGATCCGGCCGACACATTACGTTTCAAGGGGAAAGATGTATGGGGTAATGATTAGTGAAACAGAAAGTCCACTTGAGGCGAAACATGTATATCCGGGTAAACCTGCGCGTCATGCTTATGCTGATCCAGGAAGATACTTGACGCTGAGTCCACAATGTTGGGTTTTTCGCGAGACGGCGCATATATATTTTCCATGTCATACTTTAAAAATCTTTTAATATCTTCCAGTAAAATGTCAACTCGTCCAGCGAGACCCAAAGCTACAAAACTTTACCCATCACAAAGCAAGACAAAAACAGGAATAACAGAAACTGTAAATGATGACTCAGAAGAAGCAAAACTTCGCCAGAACAAAACTGATGTCATCTTAGACAAGGCATCAACAGGGTACAAGCCGAATGTCTCCGCAGGGAAAAAGATTGAGCAAAAGGTTAATAAAAAGTGCGAAACGACGGAGAAAGGAACAAAGACACAAAATGGTACTAACATAAAGCATTCGAGTGAGAACAGTAAAGCCGTAGACGTCGACAAAGAAAAACCTGAATCTCCAACAAAAACAGTCAATTTGTCGGCAAGATCGAAGAGGGGTTTGAATACATTTAGGTCAGAAAAAAGGAAGATCTCAGGCAGTCAAGGCACTAATCATAAAAATGAAAATACTGATTCAAACAAGAATAACGTTAAATTAATGGAAGAACAAACTGAATCTGTCGAGAAGCAAGGTGTTTTAGAGGAACAGAAAAACACTAGGAATACTAAACAAAAACCTGGTGCTACTACATCTATGTCGAATAACATTCGCGACAGTAAGAAGGAGACACAACCTCGATTGCTAGCCAAGCATAATAACATACCATTCAAGGAAAAGATAGTCGTACCGAAAGCAACGAAAGTACAGGGTCAAAGTAAGCATGCAAAGCGCCCAATAATAACAACTATGATAATGATATTGAATGCGAAGGGTCGTGACGACAAGAACGGGTCCATTCTAGAACGAAGACGACACATTATACAAAATGTCATTCAAAAGTACTTGCCAGCTTTAATTTTGGTACAGGATTTCAAATTGCCAGATATCACAAGCAATTTCTGGAGCACAAATCCTATACCTAACACCTACAAATATATTGGAAATGAGATTGTAGGTGTTATGTTTGATCATACATTGGTCGATGTTCAAGAAATACAGATTACGGAATTCCAAACCACGATTGAAGGATTACATCGTCATGCCAATAACAGACTTAAACGAACTGTCCCAACAGACTTTAATCCATTTCCCAGAATGTGTGCCAAGTTAGTGACAGCTACACAAGGGCCACGAATTCATTTTATCTGTATATCTTGGAACGGGAAATTCGAAAATAAAGGGGGTGGAAAATTCAAACATGCGCAGAAGTTAGAATACTTTGAATACCTGATGGAATTTTTGAGAATAGTAAAGGAAAAAGTGAAACTGCCAATACTGATAGCTGGCAATTTTAATGTGGATATGCATAGTATAGAACAATTGGTACAATCTCCATTCCAACTTTGTATTTACGATGCCTCTATGCGCCGGACGGTTCCAGGAATAGTGGACTATTACATCATTACGGAGGAACTCTCGTTGAATGAAATCACGTGGGTCAGCTTGCGAGAAAACACAACAGCTTATCAACCGAACGGTGTGATCGATCACGACCCTGTTAGAGCTTATATTACCGGAACACCCGGTAAAGGTCGCGGGAAAGGAATGACGAACCCTAAATGGAATCCCGGGCGGCCAAATTGATCAGATAACATGTACTATATAGTTTTTAAATTGTTGGATAAATATACGAGTATACCAGTGTCTAGCGCTTTGAAAATAGTTCGTGGAAAAATGTAAAATCTAGCACTTCTAATCCTGGATTGAAAATCAGTGTAAGAAATTATTGTATTGCTTGTATTGAGTTATTTCTCATTCAACAATAATGTTGTGAAAATGAGTATTGTTAATGAAACATGTCTTGTATCAGGAAACACATTCAGCATTAAATGGCATCTTTGGATCTTAGGATCTTAGTAGTTTTCGTGTATTGCATTCGAGAAATATGGGTTATCCATTATAGTTTTGTTTTGCTTTTATAAGAAATGAGAGATGTGCGTAAAGAAGTCATGTGAGAAGTAAATTGTTTTCCGAAATAGACCTATACTATACGTTGTCCAATATGATCAAGACGAGCCCAATATTAGGCAATAGGTTTTGAATAGCTGAAACATAATACTGAACAAGAGTAATTCCGGAGGAGTACTTTTAAAGTATGTCATTGGCCTAACATACTGCTTTAGAATTGCATCTTGCTTTATAATGCAGATTACCGTTTCAAAGTTTGTATTTCATATATCTATTCCTTATTTTCTCTGTTCCGCTCATGTTATAAATTGGCAACAGCGATCATACACTAGCAGACAGTCGCGATCAGGTAAGATCCCTGTTTGCTATCTTTTCGCAATATCATCCCGGAAGCCGATTCAGAACGGGCATGCCTAAAAAATGAACAAATGCTGACTTCTATCGTAATCGTAAATTGTCGAGTGGCGTGATGAAAGTTTTACCCTTTCAATGCTAAAGTTTAAAAACGTTCCTGTCCAGATATGTAACTTGAATATTTAATAGCCAATTTAAGGAATATAAAACACAAGATGGTAATGAGTCTGGTCGGACGGTGCGGGTGCGCCGGCTAGGGTCACAATGGGTTCTTACGCTTTAACAGAACGGGTATCAATACCACTGTAAACTCTCTCTTAACCCTTTTATACGTACAACAAACACGCCATGTAGGTTATATTGTATGGAAGTACTTTCTCTTTTTGTCACAATGTTTTTTAGAGTTGTTTGCTGCGAATTCGTCAAATGAGTCTGCAAACCGAGAATTATTTATATACGCTGAAAGCTTGTTATGCAAGTATGTAAAATAAGTAATGTCGTTAAATAAGATGCATTTTGTAAAGGATTACGTTTCATGATTCATTTTTCGTTTACTTCTTACAAAATTCGTCATGAAGCAATGCTTCATATTGTCTTCGGTTTCTTTACATGCACTTCATTTAGAAAAGTCTAGTTTTAGACTATTACGATCGAGCTGCCGTTTTGTAGAGTGTTGTTACAGATGGTCCGCCATATCTCGGCCAATACCGACGAGGACTATCAAACAAGGGTAGTACATTGAAAACACCGGCTTGGCCATATATTAAAAAGCCTTCTGCGAACAAAGAGCTAAGCCATACAATATTTAGGTAGGTTAATAGTTTATCTCGAAGAATTATGTGCTTCGTACTGGCGCAGGAAAGTCAGCATGTACTGATTCTCGAAATATAACTGAAACCTATTAAAAAATAGCGTTAAACTCCAATCAATCAATGCAATAGATGATCCAACAATTACCGTAGAAATTAACCATTCGGAATTGAAGTGTTCGTAGGACGCATCTCAATGAATAGAAACATATGAGCCGTTCAGCGAGAAAATCAACATAATGGCATCTGCGTAATGTATCGACCAGATCAACCTGCGCTGTCCGCGCAGATTGAACCGGGCTGACACACTCCGCCTCAGGTGGATAGTGGTATATAGTAATGATTCCTGAAACAGAAAATCCACAGGAGGCGAACAGTTTATATCCAGGTAAGCCTGCGCGGCATGCTGAGACTGATCTAGTCGACACTTTACGGAAAGTTCATAATAGTAGTTTTTTTGTAAGACTCAAATTATTATATTAACAGAATAGTAACCAACTGTCCAAGGATATATTGGTTTAATCGGGTTAGTCTGCTTTGAAAACATATAGGTGGTAAATCAGAAAATTCGAAGTAATTTGCCCTTTTCGCACAATGTTTTCAAATGACGACTACCGCACACGTTTTTATTCCTGACAAGGAATATGATTATGTTTAAGTTGGATCGACGTTGAAAAGAGAGTGAACTAACGCTGAAGTAATGCATGAATAAATTAATTAATGAACGAGAGAACTCTAATTGTAAAAAAGTAATTGTCATGAAAATATTGATTGATTGGTTTTTAGTTTAACGCCGTTTTCAACAACTTTTCAGTCATATCACGGCCAGTTATCATTTTCATGTGTTTCATGGGTCTCTCTTACCAGTAATCTTCACAACAGACTTTCCAAGCAACTGGCTTATTTTCCTTATAGCATGTTAGCCCATTTTGTTAGTTCTTATAACCAATATACACCTTTTTCGGTGTCTGCGTCTTGGATACATGTATAGCCAGTACTCGCGTCAACTGGGATGGATAGAGGTCACAATTATTTATCCCCTCGGCGCACTCCTCACTGTCAAGAGAATCGAACCAGATATCTTAAAAATCACTATGTATTACTATAAGGAGCTGGACATCGTTGGTCACTGTCGACTCATGTATGTTTAGTGGATCATAGGTATGGCGCCGTCAATGTTCAAAGCATTTGGTACGACACGACCTCGGATCGCTCCCAAGGCGGCCGTTCTGATCACTACCCTACGGATTCGGTTAGGAAGCCGCCGTAACCGAGTGGTCAGCGTCGGGGATTTGGAAGGTGTACCGGTTTAGATCCCCTTTACCGGCGCAGGGCCCTTGGGTAAGGCAAGTTCACTTGACTAGTACTGATTTGTGAATGGTCGCCGTATATAGCTGAAATAATGTTGAAAACGGCCTGAAGACCCAATAAAACAAATAAAACAAACAGATAGGTAAATAACGAGTAAAGTATAGGCCCGTATCGGTCGATTCTTATCGCAATGTTTTAGGGTAATTTATTTTGTGTCGTGACAATAATGATATCGGAAAACAAAATGTATAATATAGCCGCTGGTGCATGTCATATTTCTAATTTAGGCAAACCCTTCTTTCTCTACAGTTGTTTCTGCGTTTTTTTCTGATTTATTTTTTGCAACGTAAACGACATCATATTACGAAGAACTCGCCATAATGTTGATAAGGATGAACTAGTTGTGAAAGGTATAATTGAAACTAATGGCGTCATAGCGTAAATGGTTTATAATTTACATGCATATTAGACAGCTTTGTTCATATCTTAGGATCCGTTATGGTCTGGTTAATTCCATTGTGGTTAATAACAATTCCTTTACAAGTCAATCGAAAGTTTAACATGTATATTGTAATTCACTTTTTACATGAGGTAAATTTGCTTGAATGAAAGCTATTGATAGAGAAGTTAATGTGTTTAACAAATATCGATACACTGCAGTTGTTTGAAACATGGCAAAACCTAGGGATAATTTAAAAAACGGTGATATTGAATTACGAGAAGATCTAAATAAAGAAAAAAAGAAACTTGTTAAAGTGGACGATGATGTGCTTGTGTCAAAATTTAGAAGAGATTACTCGGATTGCCTGGGTGAAGGTCTCGAACAATGTCTTGATACTGGAGAATACACCGACATTAAGATAAAAGTTAAAGACAGGACGTTTGAGTGTCACAAAGTTATTCTTGCGGCAATGTCTCCGTTTTTCGAGGCCATGTTTAGAACAGATATGAAAGAACGTAATGATGGTGTCGTAACCTTACATGATGTGGAGACAGGTACATTTGAATTGGTACTGAAGTACATATATACTGGAGACGACACCGTTGTTAACGAAACAAATGTGGATAATGTCCTTGCAGCAGCAGAGATGTTTCAAATGAAAAACTTGAAGGAAATATGTGAGGAATTTAAATTTGAGAATGTGGATAAGGATAATTGTTTGATATCGTGGAAACTAGCAGATTCATACGAATGCAAGCATCTAGCTGAGAAAGCCTGGGAGCTTGTCCTGTTCTACTTTGAACAAATTTGGGATACTGATGAATTTCTTCAACTTAACCACGACGATTTGTTGGCTATTATTAAAGACAATGACTTGCAAACATCCAATGAAGAAATAGTTTGTGGGGCAGTATTAAAATGGATAGATCACGATAAAACCAATAGACTAGAATATGCCGAGATACTATTCGAACATTTAAGGTTTCCTTTGATGCAGCCCGAGTACATACTAGACGTGGTCGATTCACAGGATTGTATCATAAATAGTTCAAAATGCAAAGCTATTATAGAGGAGGCCAAACGATACCATATGCTTCCAGCACGTCGTTCGGAGTTTGTCTCAAAACGCCTCCTTCACAGAAATCATCGTGGATCTGAGGAGGTTGTTATCTGTATCGGTGGCAATTTGCATCCTGAGCGTACAACTAGAGATGTCGTCTGCTACAGTTTGAAACAAATGGAATGGACAAGTCTCGCGCCTTTGCCCTATGACCTAGGAGTTGAATTCGCTGTTTGTTCGCATGGCAATGCTGTCTTCGTCTCTGGGGGTAGCGTGATGTTGAAAGGTATGATATATTACCTCATAACACACAGTATTTGGGTAGAATGTAGCCAATTACTGACAGGTAGACGGCGCCATTGTATGGTGGCTGTCGGAGACGCTATCTATGTGCTGGGAGGTTTCGATGACGAGGAACGAGAGGATCAATTTAGTACACTGACGAGCATCGAGCGATATGGCGTCATGACCGGTAACTGGGAGGATTGTGGGTATCTAGTGGTTCCGGTTCGCTCAGCATCTGCGGCAGTGGCCCAAGAAAAGATTTATGTGTACGGGGGAATTGGAATCGACGGGATACCGGCCAGCAGTGTCCAGTGCTTTGACACCCGTAACAGATCAGGCTACCAGATTACTAATCTACCGGCTGGACTTGCAGGAATGTCGTCTGCAGTTGTCTGCAATAAAACTACCTTCTTGGTTTTTCCGAATGGAACGGTCCTGAAAAAGGAATGCACCGATAACGAATCAGACGAAATCGAAATTGTTGGCACCATTCCAAACTTTCAGCGTTGTGGCTATGGTGTCATACACTATGAGGACAGCGTTATTATCATTGGTGGGATTGACTCGTCTGAGATCTATGATGAATTTATCATGTACAGTCCGAGTAAAAATAAGACTACTTTGTTGGAACAGCATCAACTTTTGAGACCTTTATTTGGATTCGGATGTGTGAAATCAATCATTTCAAAACAGGCATTTCGATAATTCTTAAACATATGAATAAGCTACGGAAACGATTCGAAATATGACCCGCGAGAAAACCAACATTATGGTATC
Source organism: Clinocardium nuttallii (assembly GCA_031471495.1). Taxonomy (NCBI): domain Eukaryota; kingdom Metazoa; phylum Mollusca; class Bivalvia; order Cardiida; family Cardiidae; genus Clinocardium; species Clinocardium nuttallii. The sequence goes on from JAUELF010216107.1 coordinate 8,770, forward strand.
TGCATAATGTATCGACCAGTTCAGCCTGCGCTGTCCGGGCAGACTGATCCGGACCGACACATAGCCCGCGCGGCATGCTAAGGCTGATCTGGTCGACACTTTACGCAGATTCCACAATGTTGGTTTTCCCGCTAGACGGCTTAATTATATATTGCTTCAATGTTATTATAGCGATTAAAGAATAGTTTGGACATTTATTTTCCCCGTGAACTTGCATAAGATTGTCAGCAATACTCCCAAACAGCAATCAAAAGTCGAACCATCGAACAGCAATCAAAAATCGAACATATGAGTATGTATCAATATGCCTTTAGGTCGATCTAATGCATTTTATATGACACATAAAGTGTTATAACACCAGCATACCAACATGAGTATATTACAATGTAACTAGCATGTGTGTAATAGCTATCTATATACCGTATGGAATTATTATGATGCGTCCATCTTGTAAGTATTTAACATGACATATACTGAAATAATAATGTCTGGATACATGTGTATGTAATGTATCTCGATCTCAAAAAGGACTTATCATTTACCGACCCAAGATTCTTTTAATGAACTATGTGGTTATTTTTTAAGTACGCGAATTGTTATCTTCATCTTTCGATAAATTAATTTCCTCGTTTGGGAGATGAACCAAATATAAAGCGATAGCTATGGAGCTGAGGATCGTTTACACCTTTTCTTCAGATATTAAGATAATCATCAATATCGGCTGAAAAAGGTGATACGCAATTAGCGCCATATTTAAATCACTTTTACACTTTGTATTCTATTTTGTTGTGGGTTTTAATCCGACATATACCAAAGTAATGTAGTAATAATAAAATTTCCAAATGGTATTGCTTGTTTGTATTTCATTCTTAGAATTTCAAGTAGTGACATTTAATATTTATTTTATTATGGAATAATTGCCTTGCCTCAAAGTAATTATTTACGACACATTTCCAACAGTTATATACGTTATTTCCTTTATTTTACATAATTCGTACACACAGAATAAACAATTATCGAAGCAGAAACAAATCCATTGAACAAAAAGGAATGAGCACATGGTGATGCTGATTATGCTAAGTGTTGGTGCAACAGACATCTGAAAATAAATATGCACACCATTATCTAGCTATTGTGTATACTCATGTTCACATTTAAGTCTCAACAATACACATATGTTAAACATATGCATGTGGAAGGCAGGTGGGGTATTGTCGCGACGAAATGATAAAAATCAACCGCTTGTAGTTTACCTTGTAGTATTGTGATAACCGTTTTATAACTGTCAATTTTACAAAACATATTAAATACAGTGACATATCTTTATATGTGAGTGCAGGGGAGAGGAACTGGGACACCCGGCACGACAGTCTGAGACCATGGTTTTATCTCCGGCCTGGTTGGTACCAAATACTTAACCCTATTCCTCATATAGACGCTTTCTGACGCCTCTGCAGCAGACGGCTTTTTGAAAGCATAGTGACAAAAAAAGAAATTGCACAAAACGAGGAATTTCTCCTTTTGCAACAATGTATTCCGATTTTAGTCATGAGCTATCCATTCAATTATAAAGATTTTCTATTTGTTGTCAAATATGTTCAAAGTCGTCTGGGGGAAGGGTTAAACGATATACTGGTTTCCCTTCTGGGCGATCAAGGTTGCAGTGATAGCGTTATGAATGATGCGCCCGTGTCAGGATAAGATAATCAGCATAACTGGTGTTTTACCTAAGAAACGTCGTTATATGACTAAAATACTGATGAAAATGACATTAAACACCATACAAACTTATCAGTAATAATATGTATATTGTAAACAAAGCTACTAAAACAAGAGAGATAAACCGTTCTATGGTTTCTATATTCTTAATGAAGGGTTGTCTCCCTTGGCATCTCAATTTTAGTTGTTTTTCTTGTACGTGTGCGGGTCCCTTTGATACAGTTATACTGCTATGTATATATACAACCGTATTAGTTGAGGTAGTTGTTTGTGCGGTTTAAATATATTTAAACCGTTTTTTAAGTATTGGTATTTATTCGAATTAGAAATGGAAATTGTATTTGCCCTAAGCACAGCGAAACCCTTATAAATGCAGACGTGAATCAAACTAATGTGTAAATGAACACAGACGTGTAATACATCAAAGGAAACATTTGATCATGTTTATTAACCCATCATATTGATAATCAAATGAGCAAAAAGCCAATTGAGTCTACATTCGTTCAATACATCACATATAATAGCTAGCCCAAATATAAAGGCCCCTAAATCACCAAATTTGAGGAGGTAGATATTAAATCAAGTAAGAAATGTTGATAGTTACCATGTACCTGAGAAAGAGGTCAAGACAATATAACATTAGCATTAATTATCCCACGTCAGAGGAAAAACGAACCATAGACAATTTGCGACCATGTAATGTCCAGAGCAGACCTTGCAAACCGTCGATCAAGAGTCCCAGAATAAACCAATAATCTTCGAAACTGTGTTGGTCCGAAGAAGAACTGTCACTTGAAATTGTAAATATCACCGAGTTTATAACCTCAGAATCTCGCTTTTCTTATGTTGTGGCATGTATGTTGACTATAACGATATTATGCAAAGTCACACCTTAAGTAGCACATTACATTTTGGAAGAAAGGTGAAACTCAAATGCATAAATAAGACTCAATTATTAAATGCAATTATAAAACATTGAGGCAAAAGGGAGGAATATCTAATTTTACAACATTGATATTAAATGTGGTCTGTTAAAAATGCTTCAGAAAGCGTCTGTATGTAGGAAAGGGTTTAAGTGCGATTGGGACGTTTAGAATGTATGCCGATCTGTATTTCGCATTCCAGGTCATTGGGGAATTGACATTCTGGTCGTTGCGATAGGTGAATAAACAGATCATTCTGTAGGTTCGCCACACATTTGTAGTAGAAGCACGTTCATACCATAACATTTTCTACACGAGTAAATAATGTGTTCGATACATGGGAATAGGCACAAGCTTGTATTTTGGTACAGTGCATATTTAAATCAGCATTTGCTATATCATTGCCTTATAAATAGTTCCACTGTAAGCATATTTTTTACACACGCTTGTTAGAAGATAATGTTCTTTGTGTAGTTTCTTATTTACACACGCTTGTTAAAAAATAATGTTCTTTTTGTAGTTTCTTATTCACACACACTTGTTAGAAGATAATATTCCTTGTGTAGTTTCTTATTTACACACGCTTGTTCGAAGATAATGTTCTTTGTGTAGTTTCTTATTTACACACGCTTATTCGAAGATAATGTTCTTTGTGTAGTTTCTTATTTACACACGCTTGTTAGAAGATAATGTTCTTTGTGTAGTTTCCTATTTATATGACGGGGCTGATGTAAGTGCCGATCCGAACCTACATTGTTCAGAAAGTCATATTCTCTACCTTTACCCATGTCAAAGAATCAACTCGCTTGCCTATGTTATCTAGAGATTACTGTGAGTGTTGATGCAGTCTACTTCTGTCCTAGCGGAAAGATTTTGCAATGATATTAAAACTGCCATCGCATTTGCGATTTCTAAATTATATTTCTGATATTTTCAGAAAAATAATATTTAAAATGAATACTTATTTACCATGAATGAATGAAGAATCAGTTCTTAAAATTTTACGTCTTATCGGAAATGTCTTATTCAGTTCCCCACCCTTTAAGGCCCTGTAACACACTACCGATGAACCTCGCCGGGACTAAACCGAACTACAAATTACAACGGCGAGAAAATCGGCGAAGCTCCGTCAAGAAAGCACTTTAAAATCAGAATTAGCTGTAGCAATGCCGAGGTAGTGCTGTATTTCATAGCAAAGAACGGTTGTTCATCGTTAGTACATCGGCATGACTACGGTATAACATATGTACAATTACAGAACACGTTGATGCCACCGGAGAGCCGTCGATCTATTACAGGGCGCTACCGGTGTTTTATCGACGTTTACGATGTTCTGACGATGTCCTGACTGATGTACTACCGTTCTTAGCGATGTGATATAGTTGCGCTTCCGAACTAGTACCGATCCCCGAAAATGTGCTCCGGTATAGCTCCGGCGAGCCAAATCGGCTAGTTGTGACATGCCCTTTACCTCTAAATGGCTTCCTGCACAATGGAGGGATTTCTTTACTGTGATATACGAATTCGGCGACTAGTGAAGACAATTTCTCCATCTGATCTTTCAAGCATCCGGGAAGTCTCTGGAGTGCCATATTGTATAACACATATCCAGGTATTCTCTGAAGCGCCATCCGGTAATACACCATCCGGGAAGTATCTGGAGCCTCAACTGGTATGAGCATCATCCGGGTAAGTCTCTGGAGCGCCATCTGGTGTTACACTCCTCCTGAAAGTCTCTGGAGCCTCAACTGGTATAAGCATCACCGGGAAGTCTCTGGAGCGCCATCTGGTAGTACACTCCCTCTGAAAGTATTTCGAGCGTCAACTGATATTAGCATCAACCGGGAAGTCTGGTATATAAATAATCCGGGAAGTCTCTGTAGCATTTGTGTTAACGTACCTTCACTATGAATGTATACAACTGACAGGGATTCCTTCCCTGCTATCCATGTTGTCTATAAAGCATCCGGGACTTCTCTGGAATTATTTACAAAACCTCAGCAGGTTGGTTTTGTGTGATGTGGCACTCTGACAAGGACTCCTGTGAGTAAGCCAGTTTATCTTACAAGCTTTCGGGAAGTCTCTGATGCTTGTTTGTTGCCTGCCCAAAACATCGGGGTGGTAGGGTAAAGTAATAAAGAATCAGCTAAGATTAAGGTGCACATAGATGTACGTACATGTTGCCCGGTGTCCATTCCCGTTCATGTATCAGGGACGTGTGAATCAGTGTGATTTGAACTCGTATCTTAATGTACTAAAATTTTATCCGTAACTTACTGTTTTCGTATTTAACCCGTATCCTACTCTACTGATAGTTAACCCGTATGTTACTGTACTAATATTAACCCGTATCCTACTGTACTAATATTTAACCCGTATCCTACTGTACTAATATTTAATCCGTATCCTACTGTACTAATATTTAACCCGTATTTTACTGTACTAATATTTAACCCGTATCATACTGTACTAATATTTAACCCGTATGTTACTGTACTAATATTTAACCCGTATCTTACTGTACTAATATGTAACCCGTATCTTACTCTACTAATAGTTAACCCGTATTTTACTGTACTAATATTTAACCCGTCTCCTACTCTACTAATATTTAACCCGTATCCTACTCTACTAATATTTAACCCGTATCTTATTGTACTAATATTTAACC
>JAUELF010216201.1:0-24027 GCA_031471495.1 Clinocardium nuttallii
TTTCCAAGCAACTGGCTGCTTTTCCACATAGACTAAGCCCATTGGTGAAAGACAAATGGCGCATGTCGCATTGACTTTTGTCAAATGTCAGAAATAATGTTTAGTTTCTGAATGTACATGTATACTGTTCAGCCTATCCTTATTCTGTTTAGTTTCTTTAAGATCGGATACATGATTAGTATTTCTTCATCTCTCATGATGTTTTGCCTTAAACTGATTATAACACAATTCTCTCTGGCGATAACTTAAACATGTGCCAATTCGAATATATCCATGAACTCGATATTCCTTTCATAACAATGTATCAGCTGTTCTTACTGCTCAGACGAACTCGAAAAGAACGTCAAAATAATTCGAGTTATCGACGTTCCGCAGATATCGTTACTGCAGTTATGTTACATTCATTTAGGGTTTAGTTTGTTTCGTAATTCATTTATGATGATGTGTGTATTATGAAAATCGAGCTAGTAAAACAAATACCGAGAACACATTGCAGCAGCAGTTCTGATTGCTTCACTGTCTTCGAGAGACCAATCCTTTCCACGAAATGATTCGGGTTAAACGACATATTATACTTTTTACAAGTTCGTAATATCGCAATCCACCTGTTCTTCCTCATACGAGAAGCACCTGTCTGTTTTTCTATTATCTAATCTCACGAAAAATATATCTTTCACTTCAGCAACACCATGGAATAGCTGTGTCTGTGCTAAGCGCTGCCCACCGAAGTACATAGCTGGAAGATGCCCCAAGTGGTACTGGCCCAGAATCTATTGGTGTTGTCGTCGTAGAATGATGATGGGCTGAACACGTGGTTAAAGTCAAAGATCAGGTATAACTTGGATATAGTAACCTGACACTGACCTTTGTACCACAATTTAAATTATCAGTGTTAAGGCGCACACATTTACTTTAACTGTGTTATAAAATGTATAAAAAGACACACGATAGATTGATTGGGGTTGTACGTCGTTTTTAACAATTATTCATATCAATGCCAGTTCTCCTACTCATGTGTCACCAGTGCTCCACACACAATTCGTTGAAGGTAAATGACGCTTGTCAAAGTGACTTTAGTCAATTATCGGAAATAATGTTTGCTCAGCTGGGGTTCGAACTGAGATTTAACTTATTTATTAGCAAAATGTGTTGTTGAAATATATGCATAGTAATTATTTATAAAGTAATGCAAATATTATAGGTTAAATAAACTACACTGGATACATAATACTTATTTAACTTAAGTGTATGGGATTAACGATGCAGGGTAAACAATGGGTACCAATACGTTTACTTCATAAATATATGTTTTATTGAACAACCGTCAGTTGCAGGTTATTGTCAAGTAATACTCGTGTTATAGCATGTGTGGATTAAGCGTAACCACTAGAACGTAGTACTTAATATATGCATGCGGACAATCAATTCTCAAAACGGACATGTACATCTTAAACATTGACAACAGAGTACTCTTTAAGCCGTTACCTAATGGAAGCAAATTAAGGTCAATAACTAACCCTTGTAGCCTAATTGGTTACGGTACTTTCTGCGCATATTTTGTCAAAGGGGAGTAATTCATTTTGCTTAGACGACCATAATAGCATTATGGGTTATGGTTCGTTCCCAACAAACTATCAAAATAAAGTTCAGTAATAAAGCTACTAACATAGCCAGGATAAATAAAAGGTCACCCTTATCCCGCACTGAATTTTACTTTCAGTTTCAGAAAATACAGGAGGTTATTTTCAATTTTATGGAAAAACTCTTTCAACTTTCAACAAAATCATTATTCTCCAATGGGAGACCCATTCAGTCTAAATTCCCTGGACAAAATTGTCCGTCCGATTTACTCCTCTTTGACCTTCTATACTGCATTTAGATAAATTTGTGTTCATTACACTTCTAAAAAGACGAAACATATTGTGTTTCGAGCAACGAAATACAACAATATTAACATGCTTTTCAGAAAACGGCAATTCTTTTAAGACTTTTTCAATGGGAGAAAACTGCAGTATTGTGTGAATTCCAACCAAGCCTCTATCCAATTTACTTCCCTTTGACCTTCGCATTACTTTCTGAAGAAGGCTAAACGATATTTTGGTTTAGAAATTGTACTAGAACGATTGCTCGCATGTTCGTAAAATATAACGTCTTTGCCGTTTAACTCACAAAGTGAATTAATATAAACAAATTATTAAAACATATTATGGAAATTCATGGTCACCATTTGTACGTCAGGTTGAGCTCACCATTGTCGGGCTATACTAAATTGCGTTTCATTCACTGAATGTCCGATTATTGTATTACAGGTTAGAGGAACAAGGCAACAGAACGAACTCGTGAACCAAGAAATGTAATGTTGTATCTGTCAAATTCATGTCTCTAATCTTTGATTTAAAAAATTAAACGTAGAAATACAAAAAAAACAAAAACAATATCCGTATGTTTTCTGTAGCCATTAATTACAAAACAATGTCTGAATCACGCTTTCTAACATACAGATGTATTTGAAGCGAACGAGTTGTATAACATTATGGCGAATCAAAATGTTTATAGTGAGCAATTTCTCTTTTTGTCTCTTTTTATTGAATAAAGGTTCGTTTTATTATAGAAATGTCACATACGTATGAGCAGATGCCTGTTACGTGTTACATGTCTAATGTCTGTGGCTGAGGAATAATAATTTAGCTGTAAAGTATTCTTAGAGTCGTCCTCTTTGGAAATTTCTTAAACAGTTTTATAAAATCAATGGAAATCTAATTCGATGCAAAAGGAAGAGGAATTTGAGTATTTCTCACATTTATTGTTCGTTGGAGTATCATTTCCCTTTCTTATAATGTTTTTAATTTGTTTTGGTGTATATCAGGGAAAACCTGCGAACAACATCCTGTGGGAATTTCTAAATCCACTTAGACCATCCTTACTTACTTATTAAAAAAGAAAAAGAAAAGATCACTTCCACCGAACGAAGGGAATTCACCCATGTGTTCATTTGGTAACGTTATGTGCACGACACCGGGTCTTAATAGGTCGAATAAAGTGTAGAAAAAACAAGTACTTTTTAAGAAGCCATACACCATCTATATAAGGAATATGAGTCAGCCGTGCACACTACATTCAAGCCGTCATACACGTTACAAAAAGGTTTTGGGATAATGACTTTGATGGTAATTAAAACGGAGAAGAAGTTACAATTATTGTAAGTACCAGATATATATCTAATAGAAACCGCCAACAAATCCCATCATTGATGCAGAGACACGGTTAACAATAATTCCGACATTATTTTTGTACCGGATTGATACTAAGATGTGAGATGTATCGAGCTTACGATCTACATGGAGCTAAAATATGTAAATATAAGTATTCTACATGTTTTGGCAGATAATAAATATCATTTCGCGTGTTAGCAGCTATATAAAGTACTCTCATGATACTCAAAACACCTCGCCAAGACAAAAAGGCTCATAAACTACTTTCGTAATTTCTGAAAAGACATGCATACGAGGTTTACAATCATGTCAGTGCTAATTTCGTACCTGGTTCCGTATTCGAGCCCCCGGCTCGGCCAACATTATTTCCGACATTTGACAAAAGTCAATGCGACATGCGTCACTTGTCTTTCACCAATGGACTTAGTCTATGTGGAAAAGCAGCCAGTTGCTTGGAAAGAATGTTGTGTGTTGTACTGGTGTGAGAAAACCAGGAAACACATGAGTAGGTGAACTGGCCGCCGTGATATGACTAAGAAATTGTTAAAAACGGCGTTAAACTCCAATCAATCAATCCGTATTCACTAACACTGCAAAATTCTATTTTCGGACTAAATCCTAATAGCCACTTATTAAATTAAGTCCGTATTTTCAAGAACCCGACTAAAACAAAAATTGGACTAAAAACGGGACTCTGAAATTATATCAATGACGCCATGAGTCTCGAAAAAATTTTTCGATTATTTTTAATCTCAATATTACAGATGCTTTATGTCAAATTACGCTAACTACATCCGCTGACTTGCTGAGTACCATAGTCCCTAAATAAACCTTTGTTTGTGTAGAAATTAGTGTACACTCTCACGGATTATATAAGTAAAATGACTCAGCGCTGTCGGTTTTCTTATCTCAGAGGACAGGTACTGTGAGAATCACTGTATCAAATGACCATTAGAAATAAATTATGACCCATTCTGCGGAGAATCTCCAATACCAGATGTTACAATCTGCTTAAATGAACTGATAGGCCCTACATAGAAGGTTTTTAACACTTGCGTATTCAATCCATAGTTTATCAAAATAATTATTTTATTGTAAATTATATATTGATTATTTGAATTCTGATTTGAAACCGATCCAGAGTCTGACCTCTTGTTCCAAAGGTCTGATGTTCAAATCCAGTGAGGAGTTTGTTTATGATGGTAATTATCCATAAACAATATAATCGCGATAAAGAACAATTGAATTTAGCCATGATAAGGGAAATTTTGATTGTTTTTGAATTTTGACTGTCTGCAGCAGTTGACTGAAAAAGACAGTCTAGGAAATTTAAAAAAAGAAAATTCCAGATATTACATTCTTTTCATGCATTTTTTTATAGCATATACAGAGTTAAACAATTTGACACTGAAATGATTAGGAAAACAAATTACATGGTGGAGAGAGTTACTGGTATAAAACTTTTCAAGCACAAATATAAAGTTTAATTTAAAATTTAAAACATACCCTTCTCCCTTGTTATGACTAAAAAATATCATACTCAATGATAATTGAAGAATTTTACAGGTAAATCCTATTGCATGTACAACAAGTAGTTGACGCCTCTGCAGCAGAAAACGTTTGAAAAGAATTGTGAGAAATGAAAACAAATTCAAAGTGAGCAGTTCATTCTTTTCCCACAGTGATTTCTACTCAATGATTGAATCATACTAACACATGATAAGATTATAAATGCATATTCACAAATGTGTTTGAAGTCACGACTTTCCGACATACAAACGCATCTATAGCATACCACTGTAAACCCTTTCCCACTTGTAGACGCACTTCTGTAGCAGACGACACTTGGAAATATTGATGCAAATCGACAAATTGCTAATACTAAGCCTTTTCTCACTTAGTCACAATGCTTTCAACACAATTCAATATATGGATTTTCAAGTAAAGAGCAGTTTCATATGTTTGGATAGATGTTCTCAAAGTTGTCTGTTGCATATGGAAAAGAGTTAATAGCATGGTGCAGACAAAATAATTTGCTCAATATGAGCACTTTCCAATGGTTGCCTAACTTTATAGAAATCTGTTGCAGATAATGTGTGTGTTGGAATATGTTAACATGCAACATGTAAATGCACTTTACAGCATCTACAGTAGACGACTTTAACAGAAAAGAGTACCCCCTTCTCAATCACATTCCGATCAGATTTGTATCTGGTGCATGGTTAAAATGACCAAATCTGTCTCGTCAGTGTCCCAATTCTCCCGAATGCAATCCGACAGAGATCTGACAGTGAGCCAACGCTGACGGAAGACATCCATTCGAAAACCATTTCACATGATAGGCCCGCCCTATAAGAGAAGTATTTCATGTGTTAGTCTGGTCCTATAAAGGAATCGTGCGACGACAGATTCTCACTCCAGCCTCAACATTTCTACAAGGAGCATCGCCATCAGATTGTCCCCATTTATAGTATACACTTGTGTAGTCTCATTCATATTCAGTTACTTCACTATGCCTGCTAAGACGAAGCATATGCCTGTCACGAAGAAACCTATAAGACAACCAAGGAAAAGGAAAGATATTTCTATTTCTCCAATGCATTCTTCTGCTGAAGAGTCTGGTGGTGACGGTGAGCCAGTTGGAGAAGTCCAGTAAGTCCACAGTCTTATTCTGCAGGACTTCTTTCAGTTCTCACTCATTGCATAGTTGTGCTTCTGAAGCCCAACATATAGCCATATTTTAAAGTCCACAATCAGGACTTTGGAAAAGAAACCCTCATAGTTATGATAGGTTGGTTCCGGTATTTGGTGAGCACTTGCACCATACATGCTTGCTCTCCAATGCACCGTGAGCATGTGGGAAGCTTCATCTGTGTTATTTTTAATTTGCGATTTCCTTTCACTCGGCTGGGGAAGTTGGGCAGGCGATTACCTCTTCAGCGTTCTCATCAATTATGGCTTGGTAGTCTTCTGAGACAAACACATACATGGTGTTACAGGGAACCCTGAATTCCCACTTTATGCTGCTATAACCTTTGGTGGATGCCAGATGCCTCATGGTACAAGCAAACTTTATTCCTAAATCTAGGGCGTGTTCGTCTTCCATTTCCACGAGAGTCACCTTCTGCAGCCGTTTACAGCCGAATTTGCTCAGATTCTCCCGTTCTCAATCCGATTCTGATCCGATTTGCATCTTTTGCATGGTTAAAAACGACCTAATGTGTCCCGACAGTGTCCCGATTCTTCCGAATGCGATCCGACAATAATCAGACAGTGACCATACAGTGAACCGACGTTGACGGAAGACATCCGTTAGAAAAACCCGTTCAAGTGTTTCTTGTCATCTCTAGGAAGTGGATCGGGAGCAGGAAAGCCAATGGTCTTGTTCTGCAAGACTCCTTTCAGCTCACAATCGTTGTATATTTGTGTCTCAGACGCTGCCCCATCTCGCCCAACATCAAGCCAGATAAATGTATAGTCTGTTTCTTAGCGGGCCATTATGACTATGAAGAAGAAGCCGTCGTAGTTATTATGGCACTTGCACGCAACATTCTCTTCGTCTAATGCAATGTACGCATTTTGAAAGTTCCATCTGCAGATCATTTCATTTGCAATTACCTCTGCAGCGTTATAATCAACGATAGCTTGGCAGACTTATTGGACCAACATTGATATGGTGTTACTGGGAACACTGAAGTCAAACTTTATGCTGCTGTAACTGTCACAGCCAGCTACCTTATTGTACTGGCAAACTTCAGTCATAGATCAAGGGCTTGTTTCCACCAGGTATCTTGTTTAGTGATGCGGGTGTGAACCGAATCAGGTCTTCATCTTACAGATCTATGCGCAGCCTCATGTAGTTGATGAAAGCTGCTGGATCTTCTTTTCTCAGCTCCATTATCAATGTGTCATACTGGCCGAGCAGCTCCCCTCTGGATATCAAGGGCTTGATGCAGTATCTTCTTTTTCTACCGAGCCACAGTGGCCTAATGTTCCAATAATTGGCAAACGGAAGGTCTTCTTCTTCTTCCATTTCCATGTAATCAACCTGCTAAAGAAGTATGTCTGCATGCAACATTTACGTAGGACCGGTCAACGTTCTATCAATGAATGACACGCACCCAGACACGCTATACCCCAGACTTGAGCAGCTCAGCCGAATCTGGAAATCAAAGCATCTGGAATCCTAGAACAGTCGCCATATTCGGGATGATCGTGACACTCTTTTAACCGCATTACAATCGGCTTTGTCTGGTCTCAGTCGTATCGTGCTCTGTTATTGTCCGGAATCTTGCATGGTATTATTGCCGAATTTCGTATTAATTACGGTACTGTTTTGGAACGGATTCGGCATAGACGGTACACATTCGGCAAGATCTAGACGCACTCTAGACTTAATCGACAAGAAACGATATTGAAAAATGTCTTCGAATCATGCCCGTTCTACGGGACACCGTTCAGACATTGTTCAGAAAATACCGGGCATTGTCACGTTTTAGATCCGATACAGCAGAATCTGTCATGATATAGTCACGATTGTAATCCGAATTGACAGCAGCAGCTGAGTTTCCAGAATGCTACGGGACAAACCTTACTGTTGGGAGTGATTGGTCGAACCGTTCCCGATCCCTAGGACTCTGTCATTCAGACAATTCCAGATAGTTGAGGATATACTTCTTCACCGTTTGTGTCGTAACGTTGTCTGATCTCAAACGGGAGCCATAATCGGCACTTTGTGAACGCGGCATTAACAATATTGTAGCAAAGAAGACAAAGTCATATTGGGTAATTTCCCCTTTCATCACAAAGCTTTGAACTTGACTCAATAAAATAAAATCATTTAGAAAGATATTTACATTAGTGCTATAAGTTTTCAATTTGTTGAATGCCGGAAAGTGTTATACACTACTATAATCATATTGACATTGAAAGTTATGGCAATGGTAGTTTCACTCTGAACATCATACCATATGATTATATTAGTTGATATGTATTTTATGGCTTCACTATTCACCTGAGCAAAAGACACAGATGAGTTTCCACACTGTGCAATAATAAAATAATTTTAATGACACAACATATAGAATACTTTTGAAAACTTCATGGAAAGCGACACATTGCCGTCAATATCTTCATTATTCTTAAATTATATCTATTTTATATATTGACAGTTTCGACTTTGTGACATTGTCTCAACATAGTTTTGTTTGAACTTTTTTAAATCTACTCTGAGTGATAGAACAAGTGTAAAGGTTTTGACAGTTGAACATGGGGATGAATGTCTTTTAAAACAGTTAATTTCAAACCAGCAAATCTTCTTCCAGGTTTGTTTGGAAAAGTGACTTGTGTGTTCTGTAACTAATGTGTCAATATCACTGTCAGAAAATTGGACCTGCTCGAAGAGAAACTTACATTTGCTAATAAGTCTGTATGAATCGTAATATGGTATCTTTCAAATTCCCTTAAAATTTATTTTGTATATCTCTAGTTATTTTATTACATGCCTCCGAATGATCACAATTTAAAACAATATTGTAATAAAGACCTCAAAGGAACAGTATCTTTTAATTAAATAGATATATGAAGTAATCTCTGAAAAGATCGCCTTAAATTAAATCTTCTCAATAATTTATGTTTTCTTTGAGTACTAGACGAGATTACCAAACAATTAGCACATGGAAGTGCAAGCAAAAGTATAATGCATGCTGTATCTTTGAATCTACTATAATACTGAAATGTTTTATGCACATAAATGTTAACACTATAATTATACTGTGTCTGTTAATATTTTCCAAAATTATAGAGACATGGAGAGGGTGGATAGATACACAAACATTTTAAATCATATATATATGCATGTGATTGAGTAATATAACTGATTCACATAAAGCAAGTTATTTTCCTCCATGCAGTCCCAGAATGGTGTGTAGGACAACTAATTAATTAGTTGTATGTTGGAAAGGGCTAATACTAATATTAAGAAAATGGTATCAAATATTAACCCTTTCTAACATAAAGACGCTTTGTGATGCCCCTATAGCAGACGACCTTTGAAAACATTGTGACAAAAGGACAAATTGCTCAAAATGAGCAAGTTCTCCCTTTGCCACGACATTGTCAGCTCCTTTTAATGCTTAAAATTTCATTTTTTAGGGGAAATACTTTCGAAACCTTCTGCTGCATATTTATGTTATGTGGGGAAGGATTAAGCTTAGTAATGGAGGAAGGACTGCATCGAAGAGTGAACCAATTAAAGAATTAAATTGGGAAAAAATAAGACCAATATTTATAAATTAAAAATAACAACTGAGATAAAAAAAAAAAACAAATATAGTCAGAAGGACATACAAAGCAACAAGAGGAAAACTATCTCTCTCACATTTTTCCTAGTATAACTGGTAAACCATTTGATTACTGGTTTTAAATACAGAATCTGAAAACAGAGAAATACGGGGTGATTTTATCTAGAGTGCTATCAGTTAATAAAATTAACAATGATCATACAAATGATGGGTCAAGTTGTCGTAGCTATCTCTGCTGACTGTAAGCCGTTCACCTTAATGGGATGGCATGCTGGGCCAAGAAACTGGGATTGTCTGAGAAAATTTGTATAAGAGAACATAGTGTGTATACATCACCAGTATGTAT
Source organism: Clinocardium nuttallii (assembly GCA_031471495.1). Taxonomy (NCBI): domain Eukaryota; kingdom Metazoa; phylum Mollusca; class Bivalvia; order Cardiida; family Cardiidae; genus Clinocardium; species Clinocardium nuttallii. The sequence goes on from JAUELF010216201.1 coordinate 9,861, forward strand.
TGAATTGATGCCATCGTCGAGTAAGTTTGTTATTGTTGCAATATATGAAAGCGTCTAGATGATAATACTGGTTTTCAAATGTTCTTGATATCTAGAGCGTTGATAAATCATTGTTTAGATTGATAATTATATTTTTAATTCATATTTACAGTATGAAATGTAAGAATATTACAGTTTCGGTCAAATTGTTAAATACTGTCACGTATGTACCTTTTATCTTTTATCAACAGGCTGCTTAGATAATCATATCTGATTGTTATGGGAGATTAAAGGACAGGTGACACCTGCTTTGAAAAATAGCACGATGGCAGTGTACAATTAAAACACGCTCGACGTTTTACTTTTGTCACCAATAGCGACCTGGATTAGAAATATTATGTTAAATTGGTGTGAATATTTGACTAAGGGACTTGTAAAATTGATTAAATTAATTGTTATCTAGATGTCTTATTACCACAACATAACTGTTAACCAGTTTCCATCTGCCATTCTGGTGCATCCTCATTATATAAATGTCCGAGACATTATGACAAATTAAGAAATGGCCCATTGTGAGCAATATTTCACATTTTTCAACACAATTCAATAATAGTAATTCTTTTATTTATTGAGATTTTATATATTTTCGCCTAGATATCTTGTCTGAAATCACTTTTTGTCGAGTCCGCTTGCGGTGAGCTCGACATTAATGTCACAATGGCGGTTAGGCGAGTCCGTCCGTGCTTCCATGAGTATGTCTGTCCAACCCGCATCTTGACCAAAATCATTGGATTTCTAAGAAAGTTGGCACAGAAGTGCACCATGACGAGGTGGTGTGTCGTGAACAAAATGCAGGCCTTTACCACAAATATTAAGGTCACTCGTAGATGTCATAGGTCAAAATGAGTACTGTTTGATAGTACAGACTTCTCTGGCCTCTTAACCATCCATCATATAATTTACGTGTTAGAAGTTACTGTGTACACATGGTCAACATGATACATTTGCGTGCCATGCACAAGACCCAGGCCTGTACCTGAAAATCAAGGTCACACTAAGAGGTTAGAAGCAAATGTGAGAAACCATGCATAATAGGATTCTCAAGTTACTGAGAACACACGTTCACCTTTTAATGAGGGGATGCCTGGTAGAGGCCTTTGGTGCCGGACGTGTTTTACGGAGCACAACATTTTTTAAACTTTATAGAAGGAGCAGTGTATGCAGGACGGTTTGCTATATTGTATTGAAATATCATAGTGTTGATTTTAGAAGCCTGTGTGAACTAAATATACCAACATTATCTTTTTCTATCGGCACCGCTGAGTGAACAAAGAACGGCCCCCATATTGAATGTTTCATCTTCTGTTCACCAAATGTATTTTTAGACGCATTAACGAACCTTTTATTTAGATGGTAAAGATTGCTTCGCGTTGAAGTATATCGATACTACTTTCTCAATCTCGTAGACGTGTATTTTTTAAATATGTCTACTTTTGGTGAACGTAGGAACGCCGTCATTTTGAATTTTGGTTTATAACCCTAAACAAATAGTCTATCCACCTGAGGGTGCAGCTATCCTGCAATTTGATGCCGAAGTGTCTGGATACTATTTTCCTGAAACATGTGTATTTTTAATATTTCATCTTCTTAGCACCTACGTTGGGTGAACATAGGAACGCCGCCATTTTGATTTTTGGTTTATACTATTTAACAAATAGTTTATCTATCTGAGGTTGATGCTATCTATCCTGCAATTGTAAGCACCCACATTAGGTGAACATAAGATTGGCGTCATGGATCTCGTTACAATACGAACAATGCTAATAAATTGTCTAATTACGGACGCAGTATCACTGCTACTACAAACTGTCTTGATACACCTCAGTTATTCTACACTCAGATATATGTAATTAGCTTGTTTATAACTTTTACCTTGGTGTTTTTCCAGAAGCGGGTTGGGTGCGGAAGTGGTTCTAGGTTGATTCTCAACTGAAGCAAAGGGCTACAGTGATGGAGAGAATAGCAGCAAACGAAGAGGTGGTGGCAAGTGTTTCGTACAGTGGTAGAGACTATGAACTGCAGCTCAGAGTTGTGAGTATCGAAATATCTTTTACTGCTGGTGGTGTCGTGATAACATCTGATGCTGCTACCTTCAAACTAACTAAAGGAGCCATGATACATTTCTATCAAAACAACCCCACTGCAGACTCGAGGATTACGTCGAAAACTAGTAGTGACAAAGCTGGGAATATTGTTGAATACACCTTCAAAGTAGGTAGAAACTACACAGTCAATGTTTACAATACAACCTGTCGTATTCTAGTGAATCGTAGAAATGTTGATAAATGTCTCAATGAAGATGCCCTAAATATAAACGACTTAGTTGAGCCAAGATTAAAGTTATCACCAGCTTATTTCTAGCCATCGACCATGTTATGGGTGTGAATATCAAGGCAAACAGCCAATTAATGTTTTTTTAGAAATCCTGATTAGGTAATTAACAATGAAAAGGTGAAGTTTTCACCTGCTATTTTTAATGAAAATGAAATGCAATCAAAGTTTAAATTGAATTGTTAATTGAACTCTTTACATTAACTGTGAACAATAAAACAATCAGATGCATACATATAAATACATGTATGAAACCATGATATATTTGTTCGCAGTCAAAATGGATATCATTGAGAATAATCAAGGACGTATGAAGCTCTGCTTCAGAGGCTACTCTTACCCTAAGAAAAGATCAGCTTAGCTTGTGCTAATGACAATGACAAGACTGTGTGTTGATTGAATATGTCTGCATGAACTACTTCGAAAACAGTTTTGTTTGTATATATACATGTATATCCACTTTTCATTGTTTTATTATCATAATGTCTACACTAGATGTTACCATATGCTATGTGATGTTAGCTATACATTTACTCATAATCTAATTAACAGGAAATAAATTTGACTTTATTAATCTATGTTTTGTTCTGGGTTATTATTCTATGAACACATTTAATAAGAAGTAAATGTACTCAATAACTATACTGTCTGTCAACTAATGAAAATCAAAGCACTACAGTGCTGACGGCATGCAGGAAGAAATGCGACGAAGGGGAAATGTGAAAGGAAATAACAATTGCAGCTTGTGTTTATGAAGTTATTTTTAAAAGGTTAACATATACCAAACATAGTAAATACTATGAAACTAGCATTCTCAAAGTAGGAGCCCTCACGCTTAATCCGCCACTGCATTTTACGCGACTCCTTTGCTATTCTATGTTCCACTTCGCTAATGTTAATAAGCTTTTATATTTGACCTCTCGGCGCATTATTTTTTAAAGCATTTGTTAAACTTATATTATAGTACTCAAGCCTTAAGTTGTTCACAGATGTTCCAACAACCGTATGATGATCTTTTTGGGGGAGATTTTAACATTTTAAGTGCATATTTGTTGAATCAATGATGAACTATTTTTCTCGCGCAGTCTCACCCTGCGTTAATCGGTGTTAACAGCAATATGCAGGCTGCCAACTCCGAACAAATGGTTATATTACTATGAACAGGGACTTAGCCCGAGGCCAAACACCAGGATTGCTCATCAAAATGGGACCTTTGTCCACCCTGTCAAAAATGTAGGGGATCTTTTGTCCACCCTGTTAAAATAACATGGGAGCTTTTGTCCACCCTGTTAAAATAACATGGGAGCTTTTGTCCACCCTGTTAAAATAACATGGGGACCTTCTTCCACCCTGTCAAAAGTGTAGGGGAACTTTTGTCCACCCTGTTAAAATAACATGGGATATTTTGTCCACCCTGTTAGAATTATATGGGACCTTTTGTCCACCCTGTCAAAAATAGCATGGGACTTTATGTCCACCCTGTCAAAAATAGCATGGGACCTTTTGTCCACCCTGTCAAAAATAGCATGGGACCTTTTGTCCACCCTGTCAAAAATAGCATGGGAGCTTTTGTCCGTAGTAGTTTTTGTCCTGTATTCGTTATAAGGTGATATTATAAGGATGATCTTGGTCATGTTGATTTTCATATCTGCGTGTGGATACAGGTCTTTGATATATGTAGTTTTATTCTGACACAATTGGTATTTACTTGATTCAACAACGGTGAAAATTCAGTACACTTCTTCCTATTGATATTATCACTGTGTTCAATTGTGAGTTTACAATTTGTGGACACCAGAGGATTGCACCTTTATGTGTTACATTGTTTAACTTATAAACATGTACTTTTGAATATTTACAGGCACCTCCGTGCAACCATAACTGTACGTTCTAGCGCGAATTAGCAATCAATACTGAAAGTGAAACGCAATTGAGTTAGAGATCGAGCATTATCATATATATGCCTATAAGTGTATCAATTGAAAATTCTATCAAATAGATAAATTGTTCCTTATTAGTTCACAATGTTTTCAAAGCAGTTTACATTTTCTAAGGAGAAAATCCTAAATATGACGTGACTACATTGCACAGACCTGTCTTATATGAGACACCATTAAAACCAACCACCAAACTAATACAGACTTAAGTTTTCTTTCCTTTCTATGATAATTTAGTCATTTTCTCTGAAAAAAAGTTTAAAATTCAGAGAAAAAAGCTGTTGCATCTGAGAAGTTGGTAGCATGATCTTCATAGAGTTGCAAACATGGGAATCGTTTTCTAAAATAGGTATGGTGCAGAGGCATCAAAACTCATAGGGAAAGTTCATCCATTAGCAAAGGTGTATTAAAGATGGCCAAGTTGGACCTCTTACGTTCACCTATATAACAATACCTTCCACATGCAGCTCCTTGAGAGTCAACAATATTGTTCTCCAATTATGCATAGTGACTTAGTTCTTGATAGGTTGTTTGTTTGTGGAATTACACCTTTTTCGTCATTATTTCAGTTACATAATGGTGACAGTTCACTTCTTCATGCACCCTTGGTAAACACTCTAGGTTTTGAAATGTGAATTGTCCAAGGACATCATCCCAGCCGTGACTGAAGATCAAACCTAAGACGTGCAGTTTGAAATCCCCGACAATAACACTAGGCCACGACGGATGTTTTTAATATGGCCTAGCGACGTGGTGATGAATACGTTTTAACGCAACATAATGAGTTTACGTAAAAGCAAGAAAAACATTTTTAATAAAGTTCCATTGTTATTGAGCTAAAACGTAGGTCTATCGAGTGCCAATTATATTTTTCTTAAATTTGGTATGGCCTTATTTTGAACACTTCATGATCCATTTTAGAACGTAACTTAAATATCTACAAGACATTTATTCTGGCAAACTTACGTTATTATACTGTCAAATGATGGAGCTTAACTCAAAGTAACCGTCTACACCGATATACTGCGTGTTAATTTGCAGGATTTTTTACACGACCGCCACTATAGTGCCCTCGGCGCTTTAATGTATAAAGTCTTTGGTATGACCCGAGCGGGGATCGAACCTGCCCTTCCACACTCAGAACGGATGCTCTACCACTACACCACTGGGGCGGTCACATTTAAGAACAACCAAAATAAAAGAAAAATCTGTACGTTATTGAAATCAATGAAAATTAAATACATTACAGCAAAGAACTTATTAAATACATTGTTAAGCTATTACAGCAAAGAACTTATTAAATACATTTTCTAACAACACTTACTTTGAATGTCGGATATGTTTTCTCTTCCTCACAGTTGTTTATACCATCATTAATAAATTAAATATTTTGTTGATCTTTTTATTTATTGTTAATGTTTATTTCATCAATTAGGAAAGGTTTATGTTTGAAATCACAAAATATATGTCATTATTTTACTGCTAATCCAACCTTACAAGACAAAAGGTTTTTTGTATATGATTGACTCTATTGGAAACTAATTTTTGTGAAGAAATTGCAAGAAATATGAAATATAATTTGTTTTCATTATTCAACAAAGGTATAAACAATTTGACACAACTTAAAATTGAGGGCATAATGCATTTTCTGAAATAATATAAGCAACATTAGAACAAGTCACGTGTTTTGAAAATGACTCGTATATTAAACCCCAGTCGCTATGATTGAGCTTCTCAATGACCAATAAACAATCCCACGTTTCTGTCGAAAGTGAGCATATATTATAGTTTAAACATTTTCCACATACATGTATACATGTATGCCCTGGATGGCACCTTTGCAGCAGACGACATTTGAAATAATTGCGCCAAAAGGCAAAATTGGTGATAATGAGAGATTTCCATCACCGGGGAACATTCGCGATTAAATACAAAACATCTTGATTTTTTTTATATTCTGGCATGTTTGTTACTGAACAAAGGTTATATTGTTTACAGTAATTGTAGAGCTGGTCGGCGAAATGTCAAAGTAAAATTACAGATACCGATTTATCTTGAATGTATCGAGAAAGCAGTAGACATGCCAGTTGTTTACGTCTGGCTGTTCTTAATTATGTATTCTGTGCATAATCTTGCAAATATTATGTTGTTATTTTTTGCTAAAAATTAAAATACGCTATGATTCGAGAAAAATATGAGACATACCATAGAACAAAAGGACTTATCTGGTAGAGTATGTAATGTAAAACGTTTAAATTCTTTACTAGATATTAAATGCCAAATTAGACATTCAATAATTAAATCTTACGAATGTCTAATATTTTATAAGACATTCGCTTTTCATGAGTGTTTAATGCGTGTAATTGCTTCTTCTCAATTTAATTATTTAAAAGAAATGTATTAGATTAATGAGAGGATTAATAATCATAACACTTTAACCAATGCATCAAAATAAATATTTAATATTTCGAATAATATCCAACCAGCGCGTCTGGTGCGAGCCTGAAAGTCGTCCATGAAATGACATCCGGACAAAATTGATAGATCATTGAAATATGCTATAAGTATATTCTTTATTGAAAGATTACATCTCATAACAAGCTTAAGCTCGTCGCTTGCTTTGCAAATGGTGAAAAACAGTCCGAAAAAAAAAAATACGGTATTTGTCACGGGAATATAATTTACTGTTTGAAAACAACGTAACTTGCACACCATGCAATACATTGCATTAATGAGAGCCTGTCCACGGGAAAAGTTATTAATTGTTTTTTTGGGCAAAGTCTAAATCTAGATCAGTATGTATGATGCACGGGCTCTGCATCAATAAGGTCATTTTCAATGTAAATGCTGTTCACATATTACTCACAAGCTTCCGATGAGACGGTGTAAAAATTACAGACTGATCTGAACCTATCCTGTTAAGGAATGCCGATGAGTAAGTGTGCCTATGACGAGGCTCGCATACTCAAACTGCATTTGAGCCGTCCCGCGAGAAAACCATTATGGCATCTGCTAAATGTATCGACCAGATGATGTTGCGCTGTCCGCGCAGACTGATCCGGCCGACACATTCCTTCTTAGGGGGACAGATGTGATTCCTGAAACAGAAAATCCACATGAGGCAAAAGGTGTCTATCCGGTTAAGCCTGCGTGGCATGGTTAATCTGATCCGCCTCATTTGTATATTAAGAAAACGTTACTGATGTATTGTTGCTAGCGGTAGACCAAACAGTGTGCCAGTGTCTGGCCAGTAGGAACTTTCACTGGAAAAACGTTCTCCATCAATTCGATTTAATGTTTACCTTTGAAAACAAGAAAAAAATTACATTGATTTAAACAACATGCAAAACAAAAGAATACAATTGTTCGTTTACAACAAAAAGTAACCAATCAATTATCGCAGTGTACGCCTGTGACCTATCAACGTCGTTCAGAAATAAACCGCATAATCACGATGGTGCGTGTTTGTATCTGTAATTTATGGCCGAAATATCGTATAATAACAATGAGAATCCAGTATATAAGGGGGCTGGGTTGGTGAAGTTTTCATTGTGAAACCACCAGTCGTCATGAATAACAAAGTCATTGTCGCTGTGCTGCTCGTCTGTCTGATTGGCGCTGCTCTCGTCGAACAGTCGGAAGGTAACGTACTTAACTTTGAATTATTATTTCAATTTTATCTGTTATGATACATTTAGAGTCGTCTGTTTTGTAAATGTCTGAAAATCATTACCGCACCACGAATAATAAATACTTCTCAATCAAGTTTTCCTTTTTCTTCTATATCTTTTAACAGTGGTTGGCTGCAGGGGCGTTAAATAGCGTCTGTATACCAAAAAGGGTAACACTTGGATCAGTCAATACATACGACTCTCTTTGATAATGCTTTTAAAACATGTTCAATAACTCATAATCGAATATTAGTTTAATCTAATCGATGTATTCAATGACGAGTAATCTGCCTAAAGATTCAGATGGTGAAGAAGTAAATATTTAATCCTTTTCCACAAAGAGACGTTTTTCTATGCCTCTGTAGCTCTGTAGCAGACACTGTGACACTAGAAGAAATTGTTCATAATGAATAATTTCTCGTTCTGCCAAAATGTTTCCCCTTCGTCCTTTATTTCATTGGTGTTTTTTCATAGTTTTTTATTAATGCTTTTAAAATCGCCTGTCGCAGATTTATTGTATGTGGTGAAATTATAAATAAAAGTTTAACGTTGTAAATAACGTGATAAATACAGACAAGTCAGAACTATTCGACTGAAGTTAGCATTCGAGTTTGTGCTCTATGTTCGTAAATAGCCGAGTGGTTTAAGGTCATTTTAATACAGACACATACTATTTCCCGATTTAAATATTTACGTGTATTTAAACATGAACAATTAATTTCATGCCACGTGTGTGTAAAACAAATCTGCAGCAGCGTGTTTGAAAACATAGTAGCAACAACGATACAATCTCCATATTTGTTGTTATTGAATAGAGTTGAAAACATTTTGGCGAAAGAGCAATTTCTCATTCTGCCACAATGCTTTTCGAAAGTCGTCTGCTCCACAGGCGACAGAAAACGTTTTTATGTGGGAAAGTGTTTAGCTGTAACATATGCTCACTTATGACAGAAAGTAGATGACTGTTTACTGGATATCGACCTATTAACCCTTTCCCTCATATAGACGTGTTCTGTCGCCTCTGCAGCAGTCTACTTTTTGAAAACATAGTGACAAAAGAAGAAATTGCGCAAAACGTGCAATGTCTCCCTTTGCCACAATGTTTTCCACTTTTAGTCATAGGTTATCCATTCAATTATAGAGATTTTCTATCTTTTGTCAAAATATGTTTAAAGTCGTCTGCTGCAGAATTGTCGTATGAGGAAAATGGTTAAATCATAGTGACTAGGGTTTAATATATATTGTGTATTTTTGTTACTGAAATACATCAGTGTGGTCGTTAGGAAACAATATTTGAACATTTTAATTGCAGAAATAATTATGTTACATGTAATTCTATAAAATGAATGCTATTAATACTGTTTATCCTATCCTTATACTATTTAGTTTCTTTAAGATCGGATACCTGATTAGCATTTCTTCATCTCTCATGATGGTTTGCCTTAATTGATCATAACACCTTTCTCTCTGGTGATAATTTGAACATGTGCTAATTCGAATATATCCATGAACTCGATATTTCCTTTCATAACAATGTATCAGCTGTTCTTATTGCTCAGACGAACTCGAAAAGAACGTCAAAATAATTCGAGTTATCGACGTTTCGCAGATATCGTTACTGCAGTTATGTACATTCATTTAGGGTTTAGTTTGTTTCGTAATTCATTGATGATGATGTGTGTATTATGAAAATCGAGCTAGTAAAACAAATACCGAGAACACATTGCAGCAGCAGTTCGGATTGCTTCACTGTCTTCAAGAGACCAATCCTTTCCACGAAATGATTCGGGTTAAACGACATATTATACTTTTCGCATGTTCGTATTATCGCAAGCCATCTGTTCTTCCACATTCCTGTCTGTCTTTCTATTATATAATCTCACGAAGAATTTTTCTTTCTATTCAGCATGGCAAAACACCTGTTTCTGTGCTAGGCACTGCCCACGGAAGTACTCCCACATAGCTGGAAAATGCCCCAAGTGGTACTGGCCCAGAATATATTGGTGTTGTCGTCATAGAAGAATGATGATGGGCTGAACACGTGGTTACAGTCAAAGATCAGGTATAACTTGGCGATATTAACCTGACACTGACCTTTGTACCACAATTTAAATTATCAGTGTTAAGGCGTACACATTTTCTTTAATTGTGTTATACACTGCATAAAAGATACACGGTGGATTGATTGGGGTTGTACGTCGTTTTCAACAATTATTCATATCAATGTCAGTTCACCTACTCATGTGTCACCAGCGCCCCAAACAACATTCGTGGAAGACACATGACAAACGATTTTAGACAAGCATCCGGAAGAATTTTGGCCGAGCTTGGTTCGAGCTTAATGTTAAATTTTAACTTATTTATTAGCAAAATGTGTTACATGTTGTTGAAATGCATACCTACTACTTTTTGTTATATTATAGGTTAAATAAACTACACGTGATACATACTAATATTAACTTAAGTGTGTGGGATTTACGATGCAGAGTAAAAAATGGGTCCCAATACGTTTACTTCTTAAATATATGTTTTATTGAACAACCGTCAGTTTCAGGTTATTGTCAAGTAAAAATAGTGTTATAGCATGCGTGGATTAAGCGTAACCATTATAACGTGGTACTTAATAGATGCATGCGGACAATTAAGTCTCAAAACGGACATGTACACCTTAAACAATGCCAACAGAGTACTCCCTGAACCGTTACCTAATGGAAGCAAATTAAGTTCAATAAATTACCCTTGTAGCATAATGGGTTACGGTACTTTCCGCGCATATTTTGTCAAAGGGGAGTAATTTATTATGCTTAGACGACCATTATAGCATTATGGGTTATGGTTCGTTCCAAACAAGTCAAACAACACAGAAACCTGTATCAAAATAAAGTTCAGTAATAAAACTACCAAAATAGCCAGGAAAACATGAGTGACTATTTTTCGACTTATGAGGTCAAATAGAAGGTCACCCTTATCCCGCACTAAATTTTACTTTCAATTTCAGAAATTACAGGATGTTCTGAAATGGCTTTTATTGTGTCAATATCATCTAAAAGCAAACAATATTTTTGGTTTTAAATCAGACAGAGGTTATTCAACTTCATAAAAAGCTGTTCCAACTTTCAACAAAATCATTATTCTCCAATGGGAGACAACTTCGGTCTTAATTCCCTGGACAAAATTGTCCGTCCGAAGTACTCCCCTTTGTTGTGTTCATTAAACTTCTAAAAAGACGAAACTTATTTTGTTTTGAGCAATGAAATAAAAGCAATATTAACCTGCTTTTCAGAAAGCGGCAATTCTGTTAAAACAAGACTAATGGGAGACAACTGCAGTATTTTGCGAATTTCAATCAAGCCTCTGTCCAATTTACTTCCCTTTGACCTTCGCAATACTATCTGAAAAAAACGACGTGCTTGCATTTTCGTAAGATTTAACTTCTTTGCCGTTTAACTCACAATGAGAATTAATATAAAACAATGCATAAATCATATTATGGAAATTCGTGGTCACCATTTTACTACATATGGTATTATATTGTCAGGATCCGTTAAACATTAACGGGCTATATTACATTGTGTGTCATTCATGACGGAAAAGACACTGAATGCCCGATTATTTTATTACAGGTTGGAGAAACAAGGCAACAGAACGACCTCGTGAACACAGAAATGTAAATTTGTATCTGTCCATCAAGTATCTAATCTTTGATTTAAAAAAATAAACGTAGAAATACGACAATACAAAAAATGTCCGTGTGTTTTCTGTACCCATGAATTATAATACAATTTCCGAAATCATGATTTCTCACATACAGATGAATTTATAGCAAACGACTTTTATAACAGTGTTGCAAAGCAGAATGCTTATAGTGAGCCGTTTCTCTTTTTGCCTTTTCTTTTAAATAAAAGTATAACTTTGAAGTAGAAATGTCCCATACTAAATCTTATTTGCAGATGTCTGTTAACGTGTTACATGTTTGTTGTTTGTTTCAGAGGAAAATAATTTAGCTGAGACGATATTTGTTCGAGTCGTCTTCTTTGGAAACAGTTTTTTTTTTATAAAATCGATGCATCGGAAATCTGATTTGATGCAGACTTGAACTCATTGTTGCAAGAAGCAGAATCAAACATTTCTGAGTAATGCCTCCATTTCCGTTGTTGTTTTCAAGTAGTCGAGTGTAACTTATAACGTGAAGAGTTGTCTAACTTCGGTAAATGGTTTATTAATTTAAACACGCTAGTTTTTTCAACATAATATAAACTCGTAAATCCAGTACTTCAGTTATTTTATCATAATTTAGATATTTCTTTGTAAATTATTACGTATGTTTATCTTTTAAAAAGATGTACAAATCGTCTTCCGAAAACAGCGTAGATTTAAATACATATGTGTATCTGTCGGATCAATATCTGCACTGTTAAATATTACTTACATAAGTTTGTTTTATTATCTGTCACCTTGTGTATATTCTAATAAGACGGATTCAAGGTACATTTTGATCTGAACCGACACTGTTCAGCAATGTGGGAGGTCGGGGCTTAGAAAGTGTTGGTACAGACACCCATCCTAGAATGTGTTGATACCCATTCCCAACTTAATCTATTTACATGAATACGGGTATTTGATCCGTGCTCAGCTCAAAAACTACCCCGAGAATTAAGTTACAAATTGTTTTAAAAGGAGGTAAGTCTGGCGAAGCTGGACTAGAACTGATCCCCAAGAAATAACTCACACACTGTTGTCAATGGGGTAAGGATGGCGAGTCGAACTGACTACCGAGAAGTAACTAACAGAGTTTTGTAAATGGGGTAAGGATGGCTTAGCAGGACTAGAACTGTCTGCCTAGAAGTAACTAACAGAGTGTTGTAAATTGGGTAAGGATGGCGACTCGAACTGACTGCCGGGAAGTAACTTACCGAGTGTTGTCAATGGGGTAAGGATGGCGACTCGAACTGACTGCCGAGAAGTAACTTACCGAGTGTTGTCAATGGGGGTAAGGATGGCGACTCGAACTGACTGCCGAGAAGTAACTTACCGAGTGTTGTCAACGGGGTAAGGATGGCCTAGCAGGACTAGAACTGACTGCCGAGAAGTAAATGGGGTAAGGATGGCCTAGCAGGACTAGAACTGACTCTCGATAAGTAACTAACAGAGTTGTGTAAATGGGGTAAGGATGGCCTAGCAGGACTGAGAACTGACCCCCGAGAAGTAACGTACAAACTGTTGTGAATATAGTAAGGAGTATCAATCAGATTTCAAACTGACCGTCGAGAAGTCACTTATACACTGATGTAACTGGAATAAGGATTGTCGAACGGGACTCAAACTGACTGCCGAGAAGTATTGTACACACTTTCGTAAAAAGGGCAAAGATGGCCGAGCAGGACAAGAACTGACCGCCGAGAAGTAACTTACAAACTGTTGTGACTATAGTAAACAGGATCAATCAGATTTCAAACTGACCGTCGAGAAGTCACTTATACACTGATGTAAATGGAATAAGGATTGCCGAGCGGGACTAGAACTGACCACCGAGAAGTAACTTACACAATGTTGTAAATAGAATGGCCGAGCAAACCTCGAAGATACCGCTGAGAAGTAAAACTGTTGTAAATGGAGTAAGGGTGGTCGAGCAGGATTCAAACTGACCGCCAAAGGTCACTTACAACGGTTATAAACGGAGTAAGGATGGTCGGGCAGGATTCAAACTGACCGCCGAGAAGTAACTTAAAAAACTGTTGTAAGTGTGGTAAGGATGGCCGGGCGGGACTGGAACTGCCCGGGGAGAAGTAACTTACAAACTGTTGTAAATGGGGGAAAGACGGCCAAGCAGGACTAGAACTAACCGCCAAGAAGTAACCTACAAACTGCTATAACTGGAGTAAGGATGGCCGAGCGGGACTGGAACTGCCCACAGAGAAGTTACTTACAAACTGTTGTAAATGGGGGAAAGACGGCCAAGCAGGACTAGAACTAACCGCCAAGAAGTAACCTACAAACTGCTATAAATGGAGTAAGGATTGTCGAGCAGGACTAGAACTGACCGCCGAGAAGTAACCTACAAACTGCTATACATGGAGTAAGGATTGTCGAGCAGGACTAGAACTGACCGCCGAGAAGTAACCTACAAACTGCTATAAATGGAGTAAGGATTGTCGAGCAGGACTAAAACTAACCGCCAAGAAGTAACCT
>JAUELF010216202.1:0-14081 GCA_031471495.1 Clinocardium nuttallii
GAATAATTAAATTTAATTGCGCGTTAAATGACCTTAGCTGTCGATGCGCCATAAAACAATATACATTCATTCATTCAATACGCTGCCCTGTACATCTATTCCTTGCTTACGTTGTTTAATCTATAAAGTGTAACCCTTTATTGAAATGAACACCACTCTAATAAAGCTCATTCTTTTTAAGAATTCCCAAACGGCTTGAATCTACCCAGGCGCGTATCAATGTTTACGAACGTCAACCAATGCGTACACTTTGTCAGAAAGAATGAAAAATGAAAGGTTCAAATATGCAGTAAGACTGAAAGGTTGAGAGGGATAAGGGCTTTGAAGAATACGGAATGGGTATCCAGCCTTCCACTTCGTGCATTTCTGTTAGAACTGCCTCGGTGGTTTTATGGTAATGATATCCATCTCGAGACCGGGCGACCAGTGATCCACAGTCATGTTATACCAAATACTTACAGTTTAGTTTATGTATTCAACCAACCATGTTGCAACAAGTTACACGTTACAAAAGTACAAACATTTTATTTAATAACATAGAAGAAATAACACGTGAAACTTGGCAGTATGTTATTTTCGTAAAAACAAACATATCAGATCTAGTAGCTCTTGCACGCGATCGGAGCACTAAATTAGGGACATAATTTATGTTCTTAATCCGTATCAGAACTACGAACCATTTGGTATGCTTTCTCAAAAGAAGGTCTGAAAGAATATCTATCTATCTATCATACTCCTTCTTAATATCAACGCGCGATATATCACAAGAATTGACCGTGCATCCGTGATCTAAGTTTAACCTGCACTATACGTATTGTATCCTGTGATTGTTTCTTTCCTGCAATATTAGATTTAAAACCACATTAACCAACACGGAAGACTAGGACATGTCTATACATGAACTTCCAATCATTGTTTGCTCTATGACAATCGCCTGGTATTCAATTAGTAGTTCATTGGTCGAGAGCCCAGGCACGATGGTAGAGACGCGGGCTGTCATTATATGGGTTGCGAGTTAGACCTCCAGCTCATCCTAAATTCTTCCCGGCGTTTGACAAAAGTCACTGTGACTAGCGTCATTCATGTTCCACCATTGGTTATAGTCTATGTGGAAAACCAGTCTGGTGCTTGCAACTTGCCAGAAAACGCAGAAATAGGTGAACTGGCCGCCATGATATGATTGCAAAATGGTTGAAAACGACTTCAAACCCTAATCAATCAATATATCATAGGGCGAGAACATATCTCAAATTACGGATAATTAGTCCAGCAGGATGAGGGTTATTTTTCGCCTGATATAAACGACTTCCGACAGCATATGTATTCAACATACAACTTTTGCAAACACTTTTTATCAGGTAGAATTACCTCAAAACAAGCTACACCGAATATATTAACCAGCCGGAACTCTGTATTTACCAGCCGGAAGGTCGGCTTATTCGACTGTATTAACCAACCAAAACAGCGGGAACACCGGTCACATCAGCTGTATTAACCAACCGGA
This sequence comes from Clinocardium nuttallii, assembly GCA_031471495.1. Classification (NCBI taxonomy): domain Eukaryota; kingdom Metazoa; phylum Mollusca; class Bivalvia; order Cardiida; family Cardiidae; genus Clinocardium; species Clinocardium nuttallii. The sequence continues at coordinate 1,505 of JAUELF010216202.1, forward strand.
ATATCCGGAACTCCGGCTACACCGGCTGTTTTACTCAGCAAGAACAGCCGGAACTCCGGCTTCGCCGGCTGTATTAACCGTTCGTAACAGAACAGCAGTATTATCGGGGCCCGTAACGGTCGTAACTTTGTCTTGGCTTATATTGTAGTAAGTTCGGACGTAAGCTCGCACTTACGTCCAATAAAATCGTTTTATCAAATAATGGTAGCCAATATAGACAATCATACGTTTACGGTGAAAAGCTACAACTACTCAAAGGCAGTCATGCGTTTGGTGATAAGTCGCGATTATTGCGGCTATCCAAACAAAATCCGTCAAATCAACACCATTTTCGTCTCGAAATAAGACAATCGTGGTAGTTTTTTGTGGTGGCGTGGTGTTCTATCGACATACAATTCTAATTATGAGTGCGACCTGAGCCAGAGTGGGGCACTTTCAGCTGACATATGCCAGGATGCCACCCTCTTATTTAAAACGGACAAGTGCAAAGTAGGGACTTGTCAGGAAATCCCAGCTGGGCATTGCAGCTTGCTGACGCAACTTGGCGATACAACACGAACAGTGTGAGGCGCTTTTACCTGGCATGCTAAATCAACCACACAATCCATCTATCTCGAACGATAGGCACATCAGAACAAGGATTGGAGTCACTCTGTCGGCCTAACCCCGGCTGTATTTTGCAGCCAAGTGTCATACATCCGGGTGGAATCCGGCTAGCCTGACTCGGAACATGTTCCACTATTACCTGACACATGTCAACGTACCAGTTAAACTCTCATTCGATTAATATACAGCCAATGTTGGGCTGTTGACCTAGCCAGAAAGCCAAATTCAGTTGAACATTGCAGCCAGCTGCCATAAATCCGGGTTGAATCCGGCTAATGCGAGTCGGAGCCAGAGTGTGGCACTTTTACCTACCACATGTCAGGATGCCTGTTTAACTCTAATTTCGGGTAAAAACCAACCTCATGCAACACGAAGTCAGTTTGAGGCGCTTTCACCTGGCATACATCAACGAACCTCCCACTCCATCTTTTTCGAACAAAAGGCACGCCAAAACGAAAATTGAAGCCACTGGGGGAACAACTCCGGCTGGGTTTTGCAACCTGCTGCCATAAATCCGGTCGGAACCCGGCTAGCGTGACACGGAGTCAGCATGTGTCGATACCAACTGACACATATCAGGATACCAGATAATCTCTCAAATTCGAGCAATATGCAGCCGGAGTTGGACTGAAGACTGTGATAAAATGCAAATTCCATCTGAACATTGAAGCCAGCTGCCATACATCCGGTTCGAATCCGGCTAGTGTCTGACACGTTTATCTTAAATAAGTCAGGATGCCAGTTTAACTCTCTTATTCAAACAAGACAGATGCTATGTTGGGACTTTGTCGGAAAATCCCAACACCGGCTGGGCATGGCAGCCGGCTGACGCAACTTTGCGAAACAGGACTTAATGCAACACGAAGTCAGCTTAAAGCGCGTTCACGTCGCATGTATCAATCAAACACCAACACATCTATCTCGAACAATAGACACGCCAATACGAGGGTTTGTGCAATCCTGTCGGCCATACTCCGGCATGGTTTTGCAGCCGGCTGCCATCATAAATCCGGTTGGACCCTGGCTAGTGCGAGTCAGAGCAAGAGTGTGGCATTTTCACCTGACACATGTCAAGATGCTAGTTAAACTCTCTAATTCGAACAGGACGGGTGCAAAGCCGGGAAATTGTCAAGAAATCCCAACTCCGACTATACAGACTCTAATTGGCGAAACAATACCTCATGGTACACGAAGTCAGTTTAAGGCGCGTTTACTTAGCATGCGCTAATCAAAGGCCATCTATAGTGAACTATAGGCACGTCAAAACGAGGATGGGTGCACTTTCTCGGTCCTACTCTGTCGGGGTTTGCAGCCGGCTGCCATGAATCCGGGTGGAATCCAGCTTGCGTGCCTTGGAGCCAGAGTGTGTCACTTTAACCTTACACATATTAGGATGCCAGTTATACTTTCTAATTCTAGCACTACATAGCCGGAGTTGGGCTGTAGACTTGGCCAAAATGCTAAGTTCATCAGAACATTGCAACCAGTTGCTATAAATCTGGGTTGAATCCGGAGAGTGCAAGTAGGAGCCAGAATGTCGTACTTTCACATAACACATCATGATGCCAGTTAAACTCTTTAACTCGAACAGGACGGGTGAAAATTCGGGACTTTGTCGGGAAATCCCAACTCCGGTTGGACATGACTGTCGGCTGCCGCAAATTAACGAAACAATACCTCATACAACACAAAGTAAGTTTGAGGCGTTTTCACCTGACATGCACCAATCAGCCGCCTAATCCATCTATATCAAACAATAGGCACGCCAAAACTTTGTAGCCAGCTGCCATAAAAGCAGGTTTGAAACCGGCTGGTGCGATTCGGAGCCAGAGTGTGGCACATTCGCCTGACAAATGTCAGGATTTCAGTTATACTCTCTTATTCGAACAGGACGGGTGCAAAGTCGGGAATTTGTCGGAAAATCCCAATGGCAGCTGGCTGAACCAACTCGGCCAAACAAGACCCCATGCAACACGAAGTCAGTTTGATGCGCGTTTACCTGGTACGCATACATCATCTATCTCGAACAATAGGCACGAGGTTTGGGAGGTAATCTTTTGGCCCAACTCCGGCTGGGTTTTGCAGGATTCTAGTTGATTCGAGCAATACACAGCCGTATTCGGGCCAACAGAGCGGCTCCTAACCTCGTGTTGGCCTTTCCAATGGTTCAAGCTTACCCAGATAGACAGTTCAGTCTCGCAATAATTCGATCAATCGAAGTTGTCGGAACGCTGGATGAATTTCAGGATTTGCACCGACATGTTAATAGTTAAGCCGACATCCTGACATGTTTTGCGCCGACTATCGGAGTTAAAATCCCCCTCCAACGAAGTCCCGACTTTGCACCTGTTCGAGAAAGAGATTTAGGCCTACTGCAACTGTTGTCCCGATCTGGCTTTGAGTCGCACTATGATACAAATCAAGCCAAGCATAACATTTCAAGACAATATTATTCTGTTCGCATATAATACAAGCTTGTCCGTAACGACAATTCAGGCAAGCCAGAATTGCAGAAACGATGACCTTGACGGCTGATAAATACAGTTTTCGTATCTCTGGCTGTCCAGGCTGGATGATACTGGTTCGCATTCCCGAATATGAATCCTGTTTGAGTTAAACAAATGTTTAACATGTGTACCGCTGACATGTTCGATGCTGTATTCGTGCAAAGCCTACGAGTTTTACTTGTTTTAGCATCAACATCCAGCCAATATTAAAATATACAGACAATGTATTTCCACATAATGCATGTCGGAAAAGGTTTAGGATTACCAGAATTGCAGACAGGATGGTTTTTATGATTGTTACTACAGTCGTTGTAATAGGAAATACAGCTGTTCCGGTCGGTTGATACAGCCGGACTAGCCGGAGCTCTAGCTGTTCCGGTTTGTTAAAACAGCCCGAGTAGCCGGTGTTTCGGCTATTCCGGCTAGTTAATTCAGCCAGAGTAGCAGGAGTTCCGGCTGTTCCGGCTGTTCCGGCTACTCAGGCGAACTTAACGAACATCATTATTTCTCGGTGATACACAAAATATGGAAGTATCGGATGTTGCAACTACGTTCACGAACACGAACACCCTTTATACATACTGTAAACTACCCTTCGTCCTCTACAATAACTGCTGCTGATTGAAAAAAGAGATATTCTCATTAAATGCCAACAAAAACCCGTCAACAAGAAATGGCGAGCCACATGGAAATTTAAATTATTGAATGTCCGACCAAGAATACGTCGATTGTATGTGATCATTTCGGATTTCCGAAAGGATTTAAGGCAGACATTCCATCTTTTACTATGCCATCAGGTAAAACTAGTTAAAACGATACATTACATTTCTTCACAATTTCTTTCCCTTGATTATGCCTGTTATGCAATCAAAGTACTGACAATTGATATGTTCTGATTTAATTTGTGTTTAATTCCTGTCAATATTCGTATTCGTTACCTTGTATTCGTGATATATATCGTATTCGCCACCCAGTGTATTCGTTACAGCACTAGAAAACACTTTGGCAATTCCGATCACCAAAAACAAGTCGATATACCTAGAAGAAGATTGTGTAAGAATTTCTCCATTAAACCATGTTCATTTATCATCATCACATTCAGTTAACTGCTATCACAGACAATCTACGATGGACCACATTGTCATCAAGTATGACTGAGCTGGCATCGTTTACATTTATGATATTTTACAGTTTTTGGCTTTGAAAATGTTACACCATCTAGTAAATTTAAATTGAACGGTTCAACTGATACATAAATTAAACATTGTTGGAAACCAAGAGCGATCACCCTTTTTAAAACAATGTGTTTAACAGTCGTTTGTTACAAAGGGGTCAACAGTAATTCGATTGTAGAGATTTAACTTGAAAGCTTTATACTATACTTGAATTATAAGTAAAATATGGCTTTTTATATATAACAAATGCTCGGGTCTCACTGAGTTGACGTGAGATCCGAGAAAAAACTCGTGAATCAGACGATTTTTCCATTTATAAGAAGTGCCAATTTTAAGGCGGTGCTTTAATAGGACAATTAGGTATTACTTATTTTACATTTTTAAAGCACGGTAAGACATCTGTTGTCAGGAGTTGCGAGCTTAAAGTCCATATATGCTGCTTGTATCCAATTAAGAACTCATTTAACATGAACAGTACAACTGTAAAACATATTTTAATAAAATACCAACTACGCTTTTTTCGAAAGAAAATTTCGCTTTCTCTCTTGTACGCAGTATGAACGTATAAGGCGCTTTGACATATATTGATACAGCAAAATATGATGAATAATTAAAAACAAAATGTCACCTCAGTGATGTCCCGGGCCGCGAAACAGGAAATGAACCATGCCAATATATAGCAAAATGCTATTTTTAGATTGAAAAGCAGTCTGGCACCTGTGGTCATAACATCTAGAAAAAATGTAAATTATCGTTTTACTATAACATACTTGCTTGTTGGCTAAACATACCTACTGCAGGCGAGATTAGGTCAGAAACAAAAGGCAAACTTCGTGATTAAAATATTTGATATCCCTCAATTTCTTTACTTTTGGTTAGCTTAGTTTCCGCAGAGAGACAATAATACAATTCAGTGTCCCTGGTTACCATTATAGAGTCATCAATATTAAACATAACGTTGTATGGTTTTTTTTTTTTTTACTATGTAACCTTATATGTATGATATTTTATTTTCAGAGCGGTGCATGACATCACACGCGAACAGGAAGGATTTGAAGCTGCTGGTTAAGACAGAACCTTGTTACACACTGCTGTGATTTAAAGTCGAACATGTTTCGAGTCCAGCTGTTGGGCATTCTCGTTATCCTTCTGGTGCCAAACGGAAACTTTGGTAACGTCGACCCCTGAAAAACCGACCATGGAGTATTTCTATCTAAACTAGATAAATCTTAATATATTCGACATGCACTGTTTTGTTTACTTAAGCAGCACTGATTTATTTGTGTTACCGCTGTCGCCAAGCTATTTCACATTAACTCGTTGAGAAGTACATAATAAGACATGTCTCGAAATTAAATCCTCCAAGTAAAAAGGTAGCTTAATTATAAAAGCACTATAATTTAACGAGAGCAACAGAGTGTGCATTCGGACCTAACGGAGTGTGTGACTTGTATTTAAATGTTCATGTTTAGGTATAATTCATGTCTCTATGATAACGTAAATACTCTTTTGATCTGTTATTGTTTTTATAAAACAGTCTTATCCTCGATACACATACCAAGTTACAGTAGACATTATACTTAAAGTTACGTATAAACTAATAATTTGAATAGTTAATTGACTTATTTTTAAAAGTATCTTTCTGAACATTTACAAGCACATAATAATTATGTTGTCAAACTATGCCTGTTTAATATGCACATAACATATAACAATGTTGACTTTCAGTAATCAAAATATGCCATCGTTAATAAGGTCTTCATGTTTTAGTCATTAATAATTTACAACGAAATTTATAGGAGTTTAAACCCGTTTTTTCTGCATTATTTCAGTTTAGTTTAAACTTATTTATGTGACATCGATTGCATATTTAAAACTTATATAAATAACGACCGATGTCTGCTTTCTGGAGACATAACCAGTGCTCGTTTTTTGTTAAAAAATCCAAAAGGCAGAATCCGCTTTTCACGGGATTTGAGCCCGGGACCTTTAGTACGAGAGGCCGACACTCTACCACTGTAGCATTGTCACCTACAGCCATATCTTAGTTATTAAATTACTATTTTGTCGAACACTTATCTGCGAAAAGTAGGGATAACATGGATAGGTGGAATGACCGCCGTTATAAGACTGAACAATAGTTAAAAACGGCGTTAACACTCAGTAAATCGACGTTGGCATGCGTTTTCTGTCTCAACAAACCATTATTCCAAGGTTACGAAACAAGACACAGTTGTGCTAGTTACTTCTATCCGTATAATCACTAGTACTAATCATCGGTTACTAGTAGTAGTCACTCATGAAATTCTGTAATAATACTAGTTTCGTTGTTTTACTAAAAGGACAAAGTTTGGCACGACTAAAGAAAGTTACAATGAGTTCACAGCATGAATCATGGGTAGGATCTAACGCAGTAGATGGTAATTACAACAGAAAATGCGGACAAAGTTGTTGTGCAGCAACAAATTCTCGGACACATGAGGTGGATCCCTGGATAGAAATAGATCTAGGAGAAACAAACACATTTACACGTATTGTTTTATATGGTCGGACAGACGGTGAATACACAAGACGTAAGTTAATACGTTGTATACGACTATTCCAGTCATGTCAGGCAAAACCGTGTTTCGTTGCGCCTGTGAACAGCTTCTGTGTTGTATATTGACTGTACTCGTCTACACCTTTAGGTAACGCATGTTGTAATACGCCTTATATTCTCCTTTTGTTGCTCATTTTCATCGTTCAGTGTTATGTTTTAGACCAACATAGGCTCAAACAGTGGCTCGTCAATGCAGCTAGAAATCATTGAAATACCACAGACTGAGTGAGTTATATACAAGTAGTTTCCAAACTTTGTAGATTATTGTATAGTTTGTGACGATGTTAAACGCAAACAGAAATTAAAGAGACATAAAATGGTTGTGGTAAGTTTACATGATGTTTGATTCAATTTAACCCCTGTTGAACCGTAATGTTCACTCATACGAATATGTCACAAATACGTGTTGTGACATACTCGTACCCCGTCTTATTGGTCAGTTAGACATTCGATTAGACATTCGCAAATTACCATACTTAGGTTCCAAATTCATCGGAGATCAATATACATTAAAATGACGAATGGTTAATAGGTCAGTTAGACATTAGAAATTCGCAAATAAAGAGATTTAGGTACAAATTCGTTGTAGGTCATTGTTCTTTAAAAGAATGTCTAATTAGAGATTAAACATTCGATTAGACATTCTCAAAATTTAAATATCGAATGTCTAAGAAGTCAGAAAATATTTGATCAGACTTTCTTAATTTCTCGAATATCTAATTAGACATTAGACATTCGATTAGACATTCAAAATTTGGATGTCTAATTCTTAAATACCGAACGTCTAATTAGACATTGGATATTCGCAAATTACAATATATATAACCCAAATAGTTCATTCTACGTTCAAAAAGCGAATGTCTTATTGGTCAGATAGACATTATACATTCAAAAAGCGAATGTATAATTGGTCAGTCAGACATTCGATTATACAGACGGACAGACGGACGGAGTCGAGCAATCCTATACTCACAAAGGCAAAATATAGATCGTATATTCATTGAGAATACTCATGAGCTGCATCAAACAGATATCACGATATTTAATGTTAAAGGATCGCATGTAACCTTGATCTTCGACAAAGTAACCCCTTAAAGCAACATTGAAGTATCAGTGTCGAAAGGTTATCAAAATATTGAGTGCTAAACATTTTGACATTTTTACCCCCTGTGACCTTGACCTTTAGACCAATAACCAAAAATTGTACCTGTGTCATTTAGTCAATAAGTTCTAGTATCCTGTAAAATATGATGGCTATATTCGATACAGCAACAAAATATTACCCCTGGTCTATCTTAGTTGCATAGACTGTTTGTTCGGGAATGTGTGACGTATTCGTATGAACAACATTTTTACAGAGTTTTTTGTTTTTTTGACTTGTGACGTATACGAATTTGCTTTGAGAGGGGTAGAGGTACACAAATGAATTTTCACAAATGTGTGACATATTCGTATGTGTGAAAAATTCGGTCCAACAAACCCTAATCACATCAGGAGTAAAGTGTGCAGAATGTGTTATCACAGAACGCTGCCGTGTGCTCCTTTTTTTGTATTTCACGAAGTAAATGTAGTTCCAATAATATGAATGTCATCGAAATAATCACGAAATGTTTAACTTGATTGACCTTATATATCGAACAAATGTCCAGGGTTCAATTCAACCATCCTTACTTAGCGCTAAGTAATACTTAAACACTTAAAAGCATATGTCATGTGTGTCTCCACAATATTTCGTAAAACTTGAATGATGGAATATATTTAAGTAAATGACTTAAGTTGACATATATAGTTACCTTAATGAATAACAATACTTGTTAAGAAAGAAATATTTTGGCATTTTTATTATGGATACAAACATGATGAATTACGCACTTAAATATTTAATTTTACTTAATGATAAGTGGTGGAACTTGACGCCAGGTCAGTTTAATTTCCTGTATTATTTACCGGTATCACTATAAAGATGAATAGAAACATCAATGGAACATGTTGTGAAATTTAATAATCATATTAATTGATTTTTGGGGGATTGTGAAAGGGTTTGACGTTTAAATGACTTGGCATTAATGTCTGATTACTTAGATAACTGGTTTGAACATTATTTGAGTGATATTTGAATATATTTATATATAATAGTATTGTTATAATTTAAGTGCATGGAATTTTCCTGCTGGTATACAATTATATATACACTAGGTTGAACTTTGTTATCTTATTTGACATTGAAGTTCCCCGTAGGGTCAACACATATTATCCACTTAACAATAAACTCCATATGCCCTGAAGCTTCCCTGAGTCCCTTTGGTGTCTGCTAGCTACAAGAAAATATAACGTTACTCTGATTGTCAGTTACTTTTAGCTTGGTTGTCTGAAAGATTTGCATTAAATTATATCTTTTTTCCCCGTATTGTAACAATAGTTTAAAACAACCCACATATATATTGATTATCTTATAATTGTTTAAAAAACAAAACCTTTACCTTCATTGACGCGGCAACTTATTCATGTATCATTTTATTGAAAATGAACAATATCGACTAATCTCATCCTTTTTCAGAATCCCTGAACGGTCTTAATCTATATATAGACAGTGAATTGGTTTCATCTATCAATTCCACAGAACCTATTTACGATTTCTACCAGTTTGAACTAAGTCGGCCACACTCCGCAAGACACATCAAGTTTGAATTGGGAGGTTTTGACAAAGTTCTTGTAATTTGTGAAGTCGATATTTTTAATGGTGAGTAATCAGTTTAAGTTGTAGACATTAATTGTCATAATTTATTAGATAGGTACTATTGAACGTGCATCAATAGACATACACGTTTGAAATTTCTGAACAACAAATTGGAATCTGCTTCCCTATGTTTTATTTACATCTATTAAGCTTCTACAACGTCAATCAACCTGTAAAAACTCCTGCTTCGAAGATGTTTAACTAGTCATGTATACCATTAATGAATGTCTGTGACAATCTTAAAAGGTGAAAGTGCTTATCACGGGATTCGAACCCCGGAATTATGATGAAGTCTAACTCAGATCAGCTGTCTGATCCAATGATGTAGAATAAGGTTATATTTCGTACAGAGATCGGAATCTTATAATCTAGCAGAGGTGTGTTGGTTCATTGATCGCACTACAAACCACGGACCGCCGTACCACGGACCGTCGTACCCCACGAAAACCACTGCCTATCTTTGGAATCATTATTAACAGTCACAGACACGTTCATATTGGAAGTGTCTCACTATGCTTTATGAAACAGTCACAGACACGTTCATATTGGAAGTGTCCCACTATGCTTTATGAAACAGTCACAGACACGTTCATATTGGAAGTGTCCCACTATGCTTTATGAAACAGTCCGCTTTGAAGTATAAATTCCATCATATAAGAAACGATAATTTCCTTCTTTAAAGAAATATAATATATACATATATATATATGAAACGTGTTCGTGAAACATATACGTCTAAACAAGTGTGGACGACGGTCAATTTACACATCTATGCAAGTTTACCATAGTGTACAATGTGTGTCAGAGGCTTTTTGAATGCTGTATTCACTTATTAGCAAACAGTGCATAGCCAGAACCGACTGCGCAGACAATAAGGATATAAATCTAAAATGGACATTACTTCGTAGTTGATGGTTTATGTGTAGCACCTCTAGTATTTGGCTTTTTGGGATAAGTGTAAAGTACAACATCACCTTTATTTACAGACACAAATATATCTACTGGTAGAATAACCTCATCTAGCTCCACATACTCCGACTGGGTATCATCGTTAGCTTTAGATGGGTTGATATCAACACATAATCCAGACACGTGTCATTGTTGTGCGGGAACAGTTAAAGAGACCGATCCATGGCTGACTGTAGATCTCGGGGATACATTTCTGGTCACACTTATACAAATACACGGACGAACAGACCAGGAGTATGACGGACGTAAGTGTACTAACTCTTCGTGAAGATAAAACATAATTATTCACACTAAATTTGAATTGACGGAGTGTCTTAATGAACACTTTGCGTTTACACAAGTGCTTACTCTAATTTTTCTATTAATTGTAAGCATTTCCTTGAACGCGTCTGTTTGTAAAACTGTGTAGTGTAAGTTCTGATTACTCTTTAAATCAATCAGATTTTCCGCCCCGCTTGATCCTTGAAAAGGAGTTTATTGTTGGTCCTTTGTATATAATAAACACTTAATTATTGATGAATTACGAAGCTACTAAAACATAAAACAATATATAGATCAAGTGAACACTTAAACACTTCGATATCTCGAAACTTAATATTCTCCAGACCCTCGCGTATGTAACCTACTCCAGACCTATGTGTATGTAACCTACTCCAGACCTATGTGTATGCAACCTACTCCTGACCTTTGTGTATGTAACCTACTCCAGACCTTTGTGTATGTAACCTACTCCAGACCTCTGTGTATGTAACCTACTCCAGACCTTGTGTATGCAACCTACTCCAGACTTTTGTGTATGCAACCTACTCCAGACCTTGTGTATGCAACCTACTCCAGACCGGTGTGTATGCAACCTACTCCAGACCTTTGTGTATGTAACCTACTCCAGACCTTTGTGTATGCAACCTACTCCAGAGCTGTGTGTATGTAACTCCAGACCTTTGTGTATGTAACCTACTCCAGACCTTGTGTATGTAACCTACTCCAGACCTTTGTGTATGCAACCTACTCCAGACCTTGTGTATGCAACCTACTCCAGACCGGTGTGTATGCAACCTACTCCAGATATGTGTGTATGTAACTCCAGACCTTTGTGTATGTAACCTACTCCAGACCTTTGTGTATGTAACCTACTCCAGACATTTGTGTATGTAATCTACTCCAAATCTTTGTGTGTTTAACCTACTCCAGATATTTGTGTGTTTAACCTACTCCTGTCTTTTGTGTATGTAACCTACTCCAGACCTTGTGTATGCAACCTACTCCAGACCTGTGTGTATGTAATCTACTCCAAACCTTTGTATATGTAAACTACTACATACCTTGTGTATGCAACCTACTCCAGAGCTGTGTGTATGTAACTCCAGACCTTTGTGTATGTAAACAACTACAGACATTTGTGTATGCAACCTACTCCAGAGCTGTGTGTATGTAACTCCAGACCGTTGTGTATGTAACCTACTCCAGACCTGTGTGTATGTAATTCCAGACCGTTGTGTATGTAACTCCAGACATTTGTGTATGTAACCTACTCCAGACCTGTGTTTATGTAACTCCAGACCTTTGTGTATGTAACCCCAGACCTGTGTGTATGTAACTCCAGACCTGTGTGTATGTAACTCCAGACCTTTGTGTATGTAACCTATTCCTGACTTGTGTGTATGTAAGCTACTCCATACCTTGTGTATGGAGCCCACTCCAGAGTAATACATTGACATTCGAAGATCAAAATCGAATTTAAAAAAATAGTTAGACGTTTTGTGATATCACTGATTGTAAATATAATATGTAAATATTACATGCACTTGAGGGTGATAGCAGATATTGTGAACCCGAGAAAAGTAATGTCTTGAGGGTGATAGCAGATATTGTGAACCCGAGAAAAGTAATGTCAACTGAGGAGAAGCCTCAGTTGACATTACTTTTCTCGGGTTTACAATATCTGCTATCACCCTCAAGTGCATGTGATATTTATTTTATTATA
>JAUELF010216302.1:0-14080 GCA_031471495.1 Clinocardium nuttallii
TTGCACAAAACGTGCAATTTCTCCTTTTGCCACAATGTTTTCCTCTTTTAGTCATAGGTTATCCATTTAATTATAGAAATGTTCCAGTTTTTGACGAAATATGTTCAAAGTCGTCTGCTGCGGAATTGTCGTATGAGGGAAAGGGTTAATGCAACTGACGATTTGTTTTTCAAATGAAAAGATCTGTTTGAGTATGTTTATCCTTTTCCTCACACTATTTTGTAAACGCCTTGTCCTCTAATGCGTCCAATATCGACTCATCCCAGGGACGTCTGTCATTATGAAACGTAAACATGATACTTTCCCGTTGATCATCCTGAGATAGTACCTCATAGAACAATTGGGTACGTCCCCTGTTGGCAAAGGGATGGCTATAACTTTGTTACACACGTTGGTGTACTTATGCATCTGACTCGAATTACACGTCAACTGTAAATCACATATTGCTCACGGTATCATGTCAAAAAACGAACGACATGAGATTCATGTCATAAAATAATATTTTAGTTTTGTTTGTATTCACCACTATTGCTTGTCTGTGATTGGGGCTGATATATTTTGTTCATAACCTCATAGCAAAAATTACCTTGGCGATCGGTACTACTTTTTTAAGTGTACACCTATAACAAATAGTACTATTGTTTGGCGTGCTATATTTTGGAAAAGAAAGTTGTAAAATATTAGTATGATTTATTACTCTCTGTAATAGCCTAATTAATGCTAAAATATAGCGAATGGAGAGATTTTTTTTGAAAACCTCCATAAAAACGAAAAAAAATCTCTCCATTTCTTAATTGAAAAACAACATAATGCTTTGTTGGTAAAGTGATTGTAAAACCTGTGTAGCACATTTCAGTATATTGTTATACTCTACTATATACCCATTGTTTGTATATGGAGGCCCATCATACACTAACAAGGGAATATTATATTGCAGTAGCAATACAGGTATTAGTATTGTACTACGAGGGGAGTGGACAATTGATATCTCGCGAGACCGAATAACGAGAGAGATGTAAAATTGCTTACGCTCCGAGTAGGCAATACTAAAACCTGTATCGCTACTGCAACATAGTTTTTTCTTTAATAATGCAAAATGTATAACTTTGATGACAGAATAAAGAAAAACAAAATAAATCCGCAGCAGGCGACGAGGAAAGCTTCTTTGCAAATGTATTGACTACCTTTATGAATTGATATTTACTTATTGAATAGAGTTGACAATAATGTGACCCTATTGGTAGGAGAAAATGCTCATTATAAAATCCTTCTCTTTTTGTCACAATGTTTTCAAAAGTCGTCTGCTGCATATGTGTCAAATTGAGTTGGTGTGGGAAGAGGTTAATACCAACCGTATACACAGTTTACTTTACAACAATTAAATTAACATTGTATTCTTATATATAGAGGACTCGATATCGTTTTCTTATTTCTTTGAATTTTCTTTACTTTAGATGTATACCACTAACACACTTTGATGAATTTGATATATATGTCACAGTCTGAACTTGTACACAGTTGGAGGGACTACATGTAAGCGGCCCGGTTAGCTCAGTCGGTAGAGTACTTGTCCTGACAGCCAGAGGTCCCAGGTTCGAGCGCCGGACTGGCTGCATGTTTTTCTCTCCTTGTGACATATATAAGTAATTCGAGGAAGTCACATATAAATGCACTTATAATAAAGTTCTTGAATTAAAAGTGTCATGTACTGAAAATGTTAACTGAGTGGAAATTGTGACGCAGAATTTAAAACAATGATATGAAAAACTTGTAAATTGCTTACATTGAGCAAAATCCTCATTTTCTACAAAATGATTCATACTCCGTTTCGGAGTTAGTTGTCAAAGTCTTCTGTTTGTATGATCACCGAAAAGATTAATATAAATAGCAGAGATAGCAGGTGTTTTCCCTCAAGACATCAACAATTTACTATTGATTTGTAACTTTGATGGTCTTCCAGAATCAATCTTCTTTTACAGCCCTGTGACAAAAAAGAACGAAATGGCGCTTTTACCTTTTAAGGTATAGAGTCATTAAATACATTTTTCTGTAACGAAAACGAGGAAACTACGTTTATTTGTGTAATGGTAGCTTAAGAGGCATCTACACCAGATATTAAACCTTTTAGAATAGCAGCGAGTTCAAAGGATTATACTATTTGGTAGTTTATGTAATTATATATACGAGGTTAATATTTGCCAGTATATACATTATCCCTAATTATACTGTTTTGTTCTATAATTTCAGGTATCACCGCTACAAGCAAATCTAGTTGGCGACATTTCCATTAGAGATCACAAAGGTAGGTTTAATAGCGCACAGTGAACTCTTTACCTGCCTAAGGCAAAACAATGCAGATTAAAGTGAGCTCTCTCCTGAAATCTTCATTGTTTACCTATTTGACATTATATTGTAGCAAATGTTTTATAACACGAAAAATGGAATGGTCCAATTTTCAACATTGAAGAGCCGACTTTGTGAAATTCGCAAGTGAAAGGGTTAACTAAATGCTGTCGCATTACGTAGGATGTTTACCTTTGTGTAAAAATGATTGGCAACGGATCAAAAGCATGGTCAGATATTTTTAAATATCTGAGACGAAGATTCTGGATCCGATACCACCAACCGTACTTAACACTTAGTACAATTTGAGTACTTTAGAGTGTTATCATTTTGGTTTTCTTTATAACAATTTCATTTCTTAGCAAGTACTGTTAGTCTAAAATGTTACTATTTTGGTCAACTTAGTCATCAAGTAAAGTATATTCCACCATTCATATTTAACAAAATATTAGGGAAACACAAATAATGAAATATGCTTTGAAGTATGTGAGTATATCTTATCGCTAGTTTGGTTGGTAAAAGAGGACTCTGTTAATATAAATTAACTAAAATGAAGAAAGATCCTTCGGGTTACTATATTAGGGTCATTTGTTTTATTTGATCTCGGTACATTACGCCCTCATTGAAGCCTTCCCACATACAGCAACTGGATTTGGAGACATCTAGGTGAAAGTGTGAAACATCTCTTTAAATCAAAAAGATACATAGATCGCAGCATTGTGTCAGTGTATTTGAACATACAATTTATTATCACATTCGAACTTAAAGGTGCTGAACTCCAGACAAAAAGATATTAATATAGTCCTTAAGTTTTGAAACTTCAAAAGTTGTCTTTAAATAATAAAATCATAATTTTGGGAAAAAATAATAGTAAACATTTAACTTTCCTAAACCATAATGAATGAATGTATATTGTTTTATGGCGCATCGACAGCTAAGGTCATTTAGCGCGCAATTAAATTTAATTATTCATGATCACTGGGTCAACAAACCAGTACTAGGCTAGAAAATGTGCCTTGCCCCAAAGGGCACTGGACCATTGACCGTAGTGCCGCGACTGGGGATCGAACCCGGGACACCCGGTTTCTCGTAGAAAAAAGGTCGAAGTATTGTGATATACCTGGCGTCGTCGTCCTTGTCTGCGCCTGCGTTGTCACAAAACTTTAACCTTACCTCATAACTCAAAAACCGTTTAACACGTTCAAATGAAATTTGGTACACATACTCCCAGGAATAATACGCAAGTATATACCAAGTCACATAACTCTGGTTTTATTATTAATCCAGTAATTCCCCTTTTTCGACTTAAAAATAATCAGGCGAGCGTTGGCGTTCTATGTGACCACTGGGTTAACTGCTATGGAACTTCACAAGTAGCATCCACTCCATGTTCGTTCACAAATTCCTACAAGATCTGTGATTATTGTAGACTTCTGATTGCATGTCAATCGAAACAAAATAGTTTAAAAATATACTCCAATTATTTGACCGATTTTCAATTAATTTTGTAGAAATGTTCCTTTAGTGAACCACCAGAATCGTTTAAGATGTATTGATTGGTCAAATATATGACCGCCAGGGGTGGGCTGTTTTGCCTATACCACTTTTATTGGAAACAAATATTCTCCACTGTACTTTTTAGTCATGTTTAAAAATAATTTTGTAGAATTGTTTCTTGGAAGACCATCTACCATGCAGTTCTGCCACTCAATGTAGATTTATAAAGATGTATTACATTCAGAAGGTGGAGCTGTTGAAGCATTTAGTACCGAAACAAATAAAATAAACATCTTCTTCAAAGAACATATTGGCCCGTTTTTAAATAATTTCATAAAAGTATTTCTATGGTGACTCTACCAGATTCCTTGGGTTATTGATCAAAACACATGGCCGACATGATGTACAGGCATTTTACCCATTATACATTCATTGAAAACTTAATTTCTTAGACATGCATCTATGATGACCCTCTACCAGATGCCTTCATTTTTATTTGAAAAACATGTTGATTGGTGACAAGGGATGGAGTCATTTATCCATGTAAAAATTAAAAAATTATTCTCGGACTTTATTGGCCAGACTTTCAAATTGTTTCATAGAAATGTTCCTATGTTAAAGTTTACCAGAATTCTTTGCGCCATGTTGATTAGTCAAAATAAATGACGACCAGGGCATGAGGGAAGGGGTGGACTCTTTCTGCATTAAGTGTCAACATAGGAAAGTTGTTCCCGAAGAACATACCTATCTGATTTTTAAATACTTTCACAAGAATATTTCTGTGGTGGCTTTCTATCAGTTTCTCCAAGTTATATCAATTTAAAAAAAGACATGGGCAACAGAGGTTGTGGTTATATTGCCTTATGACAGTGGAGAGACATTGACCCTCTTGTACCTCTTGTTCTTTTTTTATACATGTATATTTGTTAATTATTATTATAAAATATTTTCAAAAAGTGCCTCTTAAAGACTTTGTACTTTAAAACACCCGTTTTTTTAGACAAACATATTGCTTCCATCACGCTCGATGATCGCATGATGGATAACTCTAATCGGTACTTGCAGTGATTTTCCAAACAATGTATAAACCGAGTACCTCCTGTTACATATTTGAGTTGTGAATACAATTCCAACGGTTTGTGACGTTATCATGTTATTTTCAGAAGAGCCGCTTCTAGCGATGTGGGATCTTTATGCATATGCGTACAGTTAAGAATCAGGGCCTTCACTGTCATTTATATTCGTTTAAGTCCTAAACGTAACGATTGACAATTTTTCCTTTAACAGGGGTTTTGCACCGTTTCAACAGTATTTCAGTTTTATCACTGCGATAGTTCATGAGCCCTGGGTAAACAAACCAGCACTAGGCTAGGAAGTGTGCTTTCCGTAAGGACACTCCGCCATTACCGTCGCGCCGCGACTGGGGATCAAAATCGAGATGCCCGGATCAAAACCCCCGACGCTAAAAAATCGGCCAATGGGGATTTCTAGGTTTGACGTGCAGCCGCACCAGTTATACGCTTAATAACCCTTTCTCACATACAACAAATATGCACCAAACAAAAAATAAATCTAAAATTGATACATTGAACAATTTTTTGAGACAATGGCCAAAGAAAAAATATGAAAAAAGAGTTAACACCTAAACACTAAATCAGATTTGTGTTCGAAATATTGTATATGTCATCATCCCAATGTATAAGTGTTCCCACTTTGAAGTGAAACCGCCAAACAGAAACAAAGTATTGACCCAATAATGCAAACCGTAACGGACAGACGAGGAATGAGCATAAAGACGGACAGACAGTCAGTCGCTCCGGACAAAGTACAAAGCTTGAGGAAGCACTGATTAACGAACAAGAGCATTTCACGGAACGCAAGTGTTGCATTTCAAAGTCATTTAATAAGTGAGAACATGGTAGGACAAAAATATAGTGATGAAAACATTGTGGAAAAGACAAACTTGCTGATTATCATTCATCTGTTAATGTTAGTCAAACTGTTTAAATGGGCAAAGTTTCAAATAATAACAAAAGGCAAATGTTTGTGTCATCTTTATGATAGAAAATTAATTAATTCATGTTTCAAAGCATTGTTTGAAAGGGAGGAATTGCTCAGACGGCATTGGAATACATCGTGACAAGAGGATAGTTTGCTTATCGTGACCCATTTCCTCCATTTCCACAAAGGTTTCAACTATATATTTGTCCCTAGCTGTAAGGCAAAATTGGCAAAATTACAATTCAAATGTTTCCGGAAGGGGGAGAGTGTAAAAGAATGTCCGTATTAAAACGTTTAAATATGAAAATAATTAATTTGAAACGTGTTTGAATGCATTGTGTTAAAAGGTGGAATTGCTCATTGTCAGAAATAGCTCCATTTTTTCACAATATTTTCAATATTCGACTGTTATAGTATCACCGAAAGGGTTTCGCTTTCATGGAAAGCCGGGATGTAACAATTCTTTGCTTCGGACGCTTACAGACGCATTTGCATCAGACGACATTCGAAAACATACCGTGAAAAAACTTTTGCCACAATGGTTTCAACTCATTTCAATAATACTTTTTTTATTTACAGGGAATTGTATTCTAAGTCGATTGGTGTAGACAAGTGGTGTCACAGCACGGTCGACGTTAACTAACACGACTGAAATTGAGTTCAAACATAGTTCAGAGTGTGTTTCACTTGTTGGAACTCTTTTGTCTCATTAATGCAAGCATGTGGATTTTTGTTATTCGGTCGAACCAATGAAATCATTGTTAACCAGATAGCAAACCAATCAAAACTCGAACTTCGCGGATGAAGACAATTGTGCGGCTCGGTTGCAGCCGTAAGTCGACTTTTTTGGAAATCATGCTAGGCCCCTATCCTAAAAAATTGGAATATCTCTCTGTAAACGAAAATATAATTGATACACAAAATTAAAAACATTGTGGTAAAAGGGAAAATTGCTCGTCATGAGCAATTTTTCCTTTTGTCACAGTGTTTTCAAAAGGAGACTGCTGCAAAAAGCATCTGCATGTTGGAAACATTTCTTTGATTCTTTTACGGTGTCCGATGCGGATCTTTAAACACACGATACTATTTTATAAACCCTTTCCCATATACTGACACTTTCTGGCGCGGCGCCTCTGCAGAGCACAGGACGTTTGAAAGCATGTGACTAAACGCAAATTCTCCTTTTGCTACAATGTTTTTCAATTTGATTATATGTTTTGTACTTTCAAACATATAATTTTTATATTTTTTCCATGTTGTTTTCAAATTCGTCTGGTGCAGTGGTAGATCGTCGGACTCTCGTACCAGAGGTACCAGGTTCGAGTCCCGTGATGAGCCTTTGTGAGTTGTATACACAACTTGCACGAGTACTAGTTGTGTCTCCAGTAGGCAGACATCGAGCTTGAATATAAGCAATCGATGTAATATAAATAAGTTTAAAATAAAGTCGTCTGCTACAGATTTGTTTTAATGTGGGGAAAACGGTTAGCTTCTCAATGTCTTCATATAACCGAGAATAGCAGATAAAATAATTTATTGAGTCATTTTCACAATAAGAAAGCATTTTCTGCAACATATGAGTCGTCTCGCGAGAAAACCAACATCGTAGACTCTGCGTAAAGTATCGATCCGGATCAGCCTTAGCATGTCGCACAGGCTTACACGAAAAGACACTTTTCGCCTCCTGTGGATTTTCTGTGTTAGGAATCATTGTCCCCCTTAGACAGAATGTGTCGGCCCGGATCAGTCTGCACAGATACATTACGCAGAGGCCACAATGTTGGTTTTCTCGCAGGACACGGTTCATATTCAAATAACTTATATTCAGCGGCAGTACACAAAATATGTAACCTTTGCCTGTCATACAAAAAAAGCGCTTTGTTAGAAATATAAAACTATTGAATAGTTTATCTTTTTATATATTCGTTTGCAATGAAACAGAGAGAGAGAGAGAGAGAGAGAGAGAGAGAGAGAGAGAGAGAGAGAGAGAGAGAGAGAGAGAGAGAGAGAGAGAGAGTATTAACAACCTAATGCTGTGATAGTCTAGCTTTGATAAGCGTTCTAACAAAACTTTAATCAATATGGAAAGTCTAAAATGGTTCAATTTTCCTTAAACTCTTATGTTGTTAAATATTTGTAAATTATTCTCCGTATGAATTTGTTTATTTTCTGTCTTCGCTATAAGCAAATTGTTCTTTGTTTTATGCAATACAACATACTGTATTTTGTAAAATAAATTATTAAGCTATTACAGTAATGAGTAGTGAAAGATTATATTATGTACTTCGCTTTGAATCATATAATGTGAATTGAGACATAATGAACACAAAACATGTCTGTTCTAAATTATTTGCTAAAGTAGATGCCATTTTATAACGGTTTTAAAAAATGAATTAATGTTTTTTCAATTTGGTGTTGTTTAAATCTGTACTACTGTAAATGAGAGGCGGAGTCATGTTGTACAGAAAACCTTTACTTCATTTCAAATTCGATGTATTATAGTCTCGCATCTAACATAAATACAGCCTTGTCTAGCGCTGCAAAACGTAATCTCATTGGCTAATCTGTGAAACGTGTTCTAATTGGCTAGACTTAAGACAAGGTGGACCAAACTCAATATCTTTTGTTTACATAAGACTCTTTCCGCCGATATTAACACTTTTTGCTCGTTTGACTGAACACTGGTGTGCCTTTTTCTTGCACGTCTTCAAAGTCAATGTGTTCGTTCTAATATTTTTAAACAAAAACACGTCCTAAAAACATTGTTTCCATAATACATAAACAAATTAAATTGACTTTCACTGTCTCCCAAAAGTTGTTGATGGGATCCTTTCTGGTTGCATTTAGGACGAACAAATACACGTATAAATTAGCCTTTACCCACATAGACTCACATGCAGAAGAAAGTTCTAAAAACATTGTGGCAAAATGAGAAATTTCTTCATGTTTTTACGTAATTTGACGTTACGTTGATGTGCCGGGTTAGCTTGCGCGACGTCAAACAATTTCTCCGTTTCATCAATGATTTTAGTAATTGATGATCATCAAATTTTACCTATTCATTTTAAATCGTCTGCTGAACATATGTTCAAATTCAAATATTTGGAAAATATACATTTTCTTTGTGAATACAATTTTGCTGACTGTAGGAAGTGAGTCGAACACGTCTTAGAAAATGTTGAAATAAAGTGAGCAATCTGTTTTACCCCGTAACATTTTCAAAAGCACTGGAACAAAACGTCTGCCACTGTGAAATGTGCCAATGATCTCAATTCTGCCATTGTGAAATGTGCCAATGATCTCGATTCTGCCATTGTGAAATGTGCCAATGATCTCAATTCTGCCATTGTGAAATGTGCCAATGATCTCAATTCTGCCATTGTGAAATGTGCCATTGATCTCGATTCTCATTAGTATATTGAAGTATATCCTTTTCCTGATACAGATGGCGCATTTGTATCAGACGACTTAAGAAAACATTTCATTTTGAGCAAAGGAGAAATTGATCAACACTAGCATTTTCTCCTTTGCCTACAATATTTCTATTTCCGGTACAAAATTAAACTTTCAATCATCCAACAGATATATTTAACATGTTTACCTCACATTTTTTTCTCAAATCAGCCGACGCTAGAAGATATCATATGAGGTAAACTGTTAACCGGGTATTACAGAGATAATACAGGGCCAACATTTCCCACTTTTCCTCTAAATCAAATATTAGTTAAATCATTAAAGACCCGCAGTTCGCATTACTGGACCGATAACGTTAAACCCCGTAGGATGGAATGAAGGAAATAACAAAACTGAATGTGTCACATTTAAAAAAAAATATCTAAAGTTTTGATATGCGATATTTTTGACTTTTTGTTTAACGGCGGTGTTTAGTTCCATTGTTTTTTTTATTGTTGTTATGAGTTGTGTGTCATTTTATGTATACAAGTTTTAACTTTGTCAATGGATGTCACTTTAACTTGTTACGAATAATTAAATTAATTGTGAATTAATATTTTAAAGAATTGTTATGGACATTTTGGAATAACATAGTGTAGGGGATACATAGGTATTTTAGACATTTTGGAATAACATCTAACGGATTAAGGATACAGAGGCAAGTATAAGGAATGTTTTATTTGTAAACCCTGTCCCACACACAGACACACTTGTTGCGCATCTGCAGCTGAAGACTTTTGAAAAGACGATGTGACAGAAAAAAGAAATAAATCATCAACTTCTCCTTTAGCTACAAAGTAGCGTTGTGTTGTATTGTTAAAAAGAAGTTAAACATTGACATTCAAAGATGCCTTCTGCAATGTATTGGCTACGGGAAAGGGTTAATAGGGTTTATCTAGTAAACAAAAATACGGGAAAGGGTTAATAGGGTTTATCTAGTAAACAAAACTAGTCCTTGGGCATGCTTTAAGTAAACGAGAAATTAAACGTGTTTCAAGGTTTTGTTTTACTTTTCTGCTATATACGTTTTTGAGGAAAATTTTCTGTTTAAACCCCTTCCCACATACATCAAATCTTTTAGCGGACGACTTCGAAAACATTTTGTCAAAACTATGGAAACACTCTTTAAATTAAAATATAATTATTAAAAAGAGTTTTAATTTTCATTAAAGCAATTCCTTCTGTTGCCACTGTGTTTTAAAAAGTTGTCTGCTGCAGAGGCGTCCGACATCGTCTGTATGTGGGAAAGTGTTAACCCGTTTTCCGCTGAAGTCCATCGCCATTGATTGTGTTTATTTGTAGTCATTTGGGCTTATAATTTATAGTTTGGATAGTAAGCAATATAGACCAAGATTAGACTGCACGGAATATGCAACTGACTGTTCACAACGGTAGTGCAAACTTGTGTATTGCGGCATCAATGTTGTTTAAAGACATGAATAGCAACGGAAAGATTTTCCGTCGTTAATTTTAAAATCTATATTGCATTCTCAGTTAAATTACTTCACTAAGATTACGTCTCCGATCTGTCATATGAGATTAAAAAAATACCATTTATTATGTGTCGTCTGTGCAAAATCTCATTAACCCCAGGCCTAATGTTCACTGCAGTGGCAAACGCACGTATATACGTACAGCGGTCAAGTTTCAGATTGAGTACGCATTCTAAGAGTTATGATTACAACCGCTACATATAGTTAGATATTGGGTTTGTATGTGTTAGTATTTGCCAATCATCGCGGACTTGATGTTTTGTTTCCTAGACAACGGTCTACACAAGGAAGTAAAGTAGCCAATTACCCTACGCCTTTGAAAGCATAAATGTCAAAGAATTCCAAATAAATTCATTCTTTATTTCTATTTTAATCAACATGTTTCAATCCTCAATTGTCAACCTTCCTACATTTGAGCCGTCCCGTGAGAGAACCAACATTATGGACTCTGCGTAAAGTATCGATCCAGATCAGCCTAAGCATACCGCAACTTTTAGGCTAACCTGGACAGACACTTTTCGTCTCCAATGGATTTTCTTCTGTTTCAGGAAACCTTTCTCTATACCTCTTTCCCCCTGAGACGGACTGTGTTGGCCCGGATTAGCCTGCGCGGACTGCACAAGCTGATGTTGGTCGATACATTACGCAGAGTCCGTAATCTTGGTTTTCTCGCGGGACGGCTCATTTTTACAATAAGGATACCCTATATCATTGCAAAGAATGACTTCTCAGCTATATAAGAATAAACAAGGTGGATTTTGTTTTCTGCAAGAAATTTATCATTCGGTGAAGATGATTCACGTCATTTTATATACAATCGGGGTTAACACAACTGTTTTTTTCATTATCGGAAAAGGTCAAGATACCAAAATAATGGTCAAATAAAACAGTTCCGATGCATCCTTTACATATTAACAATGAATTTAAACTCAGTGTCACATCTCCAATTCATTCTTGTGAAGGTATACACTCACTCATTTAAAAGCAAACAACGTTTTTTAGGGACCGTTTGGTTGTAAATCAGCCAGTCTAAGAATGTATTTCTTATATTTAGGCCAATAGGCAAAAGCTTGAAACAAATATATTAATTAAAGTTGGAGGTGATGAACTCCAGAAAATAGATATTATAGTCAAAGTTTTAAAACTGTTCAAAAGTTGTCTTGAACTATAAGAATCATAATTCGGGGATACAATTAGAGTAATAATTTCACCTTCCAGTACCATAACCATCTAAACGTGATACAATTAGAGTAATAATTTCACCTTCCAGTACCATAACCATCTAAACCTTCCAGTACCATAAACTCATTTATGCTTCATTTTTACTGGGTAAAGCACATGTGTTCGATTTTCCTTTCCCTTTTTTTAAAAAAATAAAACAAGGACAAATAAGAAGCTGATTCTTGGCTCCATGTTGTATATAGTAAATGGTATGAGAGTGCGATAGTCTCCTATAATTCTAGTTAGAATGGCCATGTATAACATTTGTCTTGAATTGTTTTGTACAGTATATATGTATGTATATGACTTTGTTTGTACATGGATGAGACTTAAAAAAACAAACCAGTAAGCCAACTTTTGTACATTTTCATGACTTCCAATTGACTGCTTTTCAACATTTACTTTCAAAATAGTTTTGAACTACTAGAAGAGTCAACATTTTGATCACCTTCTGGAGCTCAGCACCTTAAAACTGTTGAAAAGAGTTGCAAACGTTGTTGCAAAAGAAAAAGAAATTGCTTTTTTTTAACCATGTCTGAGCGAAAGGTTTGAAAGGAAAAGATGAAGTGCCAATCACGTCTTATTATATATGTAAGAAAGACCTCTCACACTTCCAGTCGCATTTTGACGTATCTACATGAGACGACTTTTTAAAAAAAGGCATTGTGACAAAAGGGGACAAAGATGTTAACTCTACAAAATAAATTATTCTTTTTTTTTTTCTTCAAAATCTTCCTTATTATTGCTTAGATGTTTTCAAAGCCGTCTGCTGTTCATTTCAAATGTTAAAGTATGGCTACATCTGCAGCAGACGACTTTGAAAACGTAGTGTTAAAAACATGAAAAATCTCCATAATATAATTAGTAAATCTGTGAAGTTGAAAACATTGTGAACAAAGGAGAAATTGCTCATCATGAGCAATTTCAAGTTTGGTCACAATGTTTTCAAAAGTCGTCTGCTGCTTCTGTGTCAAAGTGCGTATGTATGTAGAAAAGGGTTAATGAGGCGAATTTGATCATAATGATAAACATGTACGAACGCAAAAGACTCAGATAAACCGATGCATCCGCGTCAATCAAGCACGATTCCTAATTGTCAACCTGCGTACAAACGACATATGAGCCTTCTGGCGAGAAAACCAAACATTGTGGACATTGCGTGAAGTGTCGATCCTGATCCACCTAAGCATGACGCGCAGGCTAACCCGGATATAAACTTGTCGCTACTTGTGGATTTTCTGTTTCAGAAAACATTACCCTATCCCCCTGAGACGGAATGTGTCGGCCAGGATCAGTCTGCGCGGACAGCGCAGGCTGATCTGGTCGACATATTACGTAGATGCAGTAATGTTGGTTTTCTCGCGGGACGGCTTATATAAATTTATAATAATATATATAATTAATTTTCAATCATGTAAAGACAGACACTCCAAATACTTTAAAGACAATTCTTAACATATAACGGCAAGTAATCAAGATATTGTTAGTATGAAACCTTTTCCAGAAGGTACTTTCTTATAACTTCGTTTGAATGATACAATATACGTTGAATGTTTTATATGTGATGGAATGCTAACCAAAAATATATAAATGAATTTTACATGTAACATGTTTTGAGCAATTTCTCCTTATGCCATAATGTTTTAAACTTTTTTTCAGTAACGAAACCATCATTTATCACATAAAACCCTCTCTGGGAGTGTCAAAATTCCATTACATTCCATTACATAAAGATCATTTGACACTACTAGTTTGGTTTCCAGTTTTACGCTTCTGTGTTACAACGCGGAAAATTAACTATGAACATTGACGTCAAGTCAGTGGTTTGACGTTATATATAACGTAAGTCACTTTGACGCCCAAACCGGTAAATTCCATGTACATGTTATCATTATTGCTAATAATGAGCATTTTCTCATTTTTCACAATATTTTTAATTCTACTAAATAATTATAATTTAAATTATGGAGATTTATAATATTGCACAGATGTTTTCAAAGTCGTCTGCTGCATATTTGTTATATGATTAAAGCAATTGTAATAGAAATAATAAACGTGAAATAATGTATGTA
>JAUELF010216396.1:0-14080 GCA_031471495.1 Clinocardium nuttallii
TGACAAGAAGAGACATTGATATTGGTTCAACTAGTGGTGTCACGGGATGCGCGTTCATGCCTGACGGGCGATTAGTCGTTTGTGACGGTTACGGGGGTTGTTCGGTCAAAGTATTTTCACAAGATTTCACAATGGAATTTGAGATGAAAATTGACCATGTTTTTGATGTGGCGGTTGTATCAGAGAACCAGGTCATTGTGACTCAAAGAGATGCAAAATGCCTTCAATTATTGAATGTGTCCGGGGCCATTGCAAAGGGGAAAACGATTCCAGTCGGGGAGAAGTGTTGGGGTGTTGACTATAAAACTGATAGAATATACGTAACTTGCCATGATAATACAGGACAAGGGGAAATGGTTAAGGTACTGACAATGACTGGTGACACCGTGAACACGTTTAACGTTAGTCACGGTAAACCGTACTACCTAGCTGTTAACAGTACCGGTGACAGAATCGTCGTTAATGCGGAAAATGGCGTGCAGTGTATTGACAACACTGGAACTACACTGTATACATATACTGACAGTCAGCTTGATGGTAGTCGTGGTGTGTTGTTTGACGCGTATGACAACGTCATGGTGTGTGGACTTCGCTCTAACAATCTACACGTGGTGAATAGTGACGGTACCAAGCACAGTATCTTAACATCTAAGGAGGGAATGGACAAGCCGTATTGTCTAGCGTACAGACCCAGTGATAAGGCTCTTATTATAGGAAGTGTTTCATCAACAAAACCACCAATGGTGTTTATGGTCAATTATTTATCGAGTAATATGTATTAAAATGTATTAATTCGAAACCTGACCATAAACTATTGCTGTTCTATCGAACGAGAAATCTGTTTTAAATATTTTCAAATTCATCTGAATACTGATATACCCCTAATTGTTATTAGGATAACATTTCAAATGCAATAAGAAAAGCAGTCTCATCATTATCTATGTTTGTTCATATAGTGTAGTTGATAGAGAGATCTTCGAATACCAACCTTAAATTATTTGCGACCAGTGTAGACCCAGATCTAGTATACTTATTAGGCTAATATAGGATTTTTATTGGAACTGTGAATAGAATATTTTTGTAAATACAAATAAAAATGCAAATTGACCATAATGATATTGTCTGTCATGCGTGTGATGATTGAGTTATTTGATACTGGATATTAACAGAAATATCAAATTTAAATAAATGAACTTTGTACAATAAGAAATATATATAGAATCGTCATTATATGTTCTATGATCTTCTTTTTAGCTCACCTGTGCACGAAGTGCTCAACACGAGCTATTGTGATCATTTTGTCCGGCGTCCGTCCGACGTACGTCCTGAGTCGATTACTGTAAATTATCACGGCGAACGAGCATTGGTCCGCTCAGGGTAGAGGGATTAGCATGAAGACTGACTGACTGGTGTACAATATGTATTTTCTGAAATTGAAAGTTTAATTCACATTTGAATTGACGTCATAGCAAAAAAAATGTAGAATAATATGTGAGTATTTTGCTAGTTTTTATAATGAACTTTATTTGATTATAGGTTTCGGGTTATATAGGCTGTTTGGAAAGAGTCATAGCCTAAAACGCTATAATGGTCGCTTATGGAAAAAAATGCTTCCATCTGACCTAAACGAGGATTTATATTCACGCATCAGAGGTAGGCATGCAGGAATGAAGCGAGTCACGTGACACGATAACTGACCATCAACGACCCAGAGAATTCCAGATATTCCCTATTCGCTATCTAGTCAATTATTAACCCTGAAAACATCTAGAGATCGGTTTTGGT
Organism: Clinocardium nuttallii; assembly: GCA_031471495.1. NCBI lineage: Eukaryota > Metazoa > Mollusca > Bivalvia > Cardiida > Cardiidae > Clinocardium > Clinocardium nuttallii. Next base: position 1,786 of record JAUELF010216396.1, read on the forward strand.
TGATTAATTGATTGCTATTCGATGATTTACGCCGATTTCAACAATGTTTAAGTTATATCACGGCGTTTCCAGTAGTACTACTGGTCAATTTATCATGACACCAGCCAGTCAAAGTCGTAATGCTAACCTCGCTACCCTGAGCGCCAAAGAGGGCAGCCATTACTACAATTTTTAAAGTCTGGTTCTGAACAACACCGACTATTCAAGTAAAAAAGAACCGATAAATTACTTTGATTTAGCGACGAGTTAAAGTGACCCCTCGATGTATGCTTAATTCACGTATGTTTTCAGCTTTGAAATTCATATACATTTAATACTATACTTTAGTCTAAAATTCATAATTATTTATTCACATCAATTGCGAACCGAGCTTTCGGCTTATATTCATGAGGCTCGATGTCTGCCTCCAGGAGACTCAACCTTTTCTCGCACCATTTGTGTGGCAACATCTAAAGGCAAAAGCCGCTCGTGACGGGAATCAAGCCCGTGACAATTGGTACGAGAGGTCAACGCTCTACCACTGTATCACTTTGTTATCACAGTGGGCTCAGCGTTTATATTTACAATAACAGTGCATACGCTATAAATGATTTCATCTTCTGCGTGAATTTCAATTTTTGTTTCATCCTCAGTCTCATGAAGTTATGAGTTTCTCAAGCTAAACAGTTGTGGCTACATGCTGTTAAAACCCTTTCCCCCATTTAGGCGCTTTTTAACGGCTCTGCAGCTGACGAGCTTTTGAAAGCATGGTGCTTCAGCATAGTCTGGTGTTTAAAAAACAAAACAACCCAACACTTATTCAAGACAGATATTTCACAGAAACGACAATTGATTGATTAAGGTTTAACGCCGTTTTTAACAATTTCTCAGTTATATCAAGGCGGCCAGTTCACCTTTGTTTCCTGGTTTTCTCACACCAGTACTCCACATAACAATCTTACAAGCAACTGGCTGTTTTTCAACATAGACTTAGCCCATTTGCGGAAGACGAATGACGCATGTTGCATTGACTTTTGTCAAAGGTCGGAAAGAATGTTGGCCGAGTCGGGATTCGAACTCACAACCACTGGATTGACCGCCTGCGTCGTTATCGACTGAGCTACCGGGGCTCAACTCACAGAAATGACAATTACCGAGACACAGTGAATTGAATGGAGTATTGTGGAAAGTTGCATTTAAACACAATCCCCAATAATGAAACATACAAACAAACCTATCAGTGTCACGTCCATGACACTCGAGTCACTGTGATGAAATGACTGAATGATTATGGAAAGTGACATGAAAGACATTGGAAATCAACAAACCAACCTGGAATTTTGTGGAGAGTGGCAAAACATACAATTGAAAACAATCATATTAATCTGTGTACAGCATAACACTTGAATCACATGACTGCATAAGTGAGGAAAATGACATGAAACAACATTGAAAATAAAAATGCAAAACACCCGAGAATATTGTTAAAAGTTGCATAAAACCCAATTGAAAACAAATAAACAGGTCAATAGCATGTATTTTGCCCTTGAGACACAGTGATATGACTGAATAATTGTGTAAAGTGGCATACAAGAACATAACAACAGCCTGCAAGTATCATGCTCATTGCCCGTAAGACAAAGTCATATAACTGGAGTATGTAGGAACTCACCTGTCAGTAGCATGCACATGGCCCTTGAGACCTTGAATTATATTCGTGCTTTAGGAGTAACCATAGAGATGTGAGACCTGTGAAACAAGAATAGTACGCTAGCTTTACTGTTAACCGCAGTTTTGAATTCGCCATCATTCACGTGACACACACGTTTAACCGTAGATTGGTCCTAACTGTTATTGCATTTGATGGTAGAATAAATGTGTTCCTCTTCTCATAAATACACCCATGTCGTTTCAAATCTCCATACACCCAAAATACAAATTCGCCCAATTTCGTAACCCGCTCTCAAACATTTTTGTTTAGAGTAAATCAAATCATTCTAAGTACAGATTTATACGGTGGCATTGACACGACATGGTATTTAATTTATTTAGAGAAAATATCTTGTGGAAACGAGAAACTTTCTTGTGGGAACGAGAAACTATGTTGTGGGAACGAGAAGGTTTCTTGCGGGAACGAGAAACTATCTTGTGGAAATGATAAATCTTCTTGTGGGAACGAGAAACTCTGTTGTGGGAACGAGAAACTTTCTTGTGGGTTTCAAGAAATTGACTTTTGAGAACAAGAAACTATGTTGTGGGAACAAGAAAGTATCTTGTTAAAACGAGAAAGTATCCTGTTGAAACGAGAAACTTTCTTGTGGGAACGATAAACAACTATCTTGTGGAAACGAGAAACTTAATGAACAAGAAACTTTGTTGAACAAGAAAGTATCTTGTGGGAATAAGAAACTATCTCGTTCCCACAAGATAGTTTCTTTTAAAAAAACTTCCATGTCATGTCTATGCCACCGTATGTTTCACACCTTCTTACTAACCTACCGATATACTCCAATGTTAAATAACTACTCTCTGCTGTCTATCTCACCTTCCCTCTAGATGATTTCACTCTATATATTCATCATTTTACATAGTTTAGTTGTATGCAAGAATATATGATAAAGGTATAAAGTATGTATATATACGCTGCTTCAATATGATGAAATAGGTATAATGTATGTATATATAAGCTGTTTTAATATGATGATATAGGTATAAGACATGTATATATAAGCTGCTTGGATATGATGATATAGGTATAAGGTATATATATGTAAGCTGCTTTGCTATGATGATATAGGTATAATGTATGTTTATATAAGCTGCTTCAATATGATGATATAGGTATAAGGTATGTATATATAAGCTGCTTCCATATCATGCTATAGGTATAAGGCATGTATATATACATGTAAGCTGCTTGGATATGATGGTATATGTATAAGGTATGTATATAACAGCTGCTTAGATATGATCGTATAGGTATAAGGTATGTATATATAAGCTGCTTGGATATGATAACATAGGTATAAGGTATGTATATATATGCTGCTTCAATATGATGATATATGTATAAGGTATGTATATATAAGCGGCTTCAATATGATGCTATATGTATATATATATAAGGTATGTATATATAAGCGGCTTCAATATGATGCTATATGTATAAGGTATGTATATATAAGCGGCTTCAATATGATGCTATATGTATAAGGTATGTATATATATGCTGCTTCAATATGATGCTATATGTATAAGGTATGTATCTATATGCTGCTTCGATATGATGATATAGGTATAAGGTATGTATATATAAGCGGCTTCAATATGATGCTATATGTATAATGTATGTATATATATGCTGTTTCGATATGATGATATAGGTATAAGGTATGTATATATAAGCGGCTTCAATATGATGCTATATGTATAAGGTATGTATTTATAAGCGGCTTCAATATGATGCTGTTTGTATAAGGTATGTATATAAAAGCGGCTTCAATATGATGCTATATGTATAAGGCATGTATATATAAGCGGCTTCAATATGATGCTGTTTGTATAAGGTATGTATATATAAACGGCTTCAATATGATGCTATATGTATAAGCATGTATATATAAGCTGCTTCGATATGATGATATATGTATAAGGTATGTATATATAAGCTGCTTTGCTATGATGATATATGTATAAGGTATGTATATATAAGCTGCTTTGCTATGATGATATATTTATAAGGTATGTATATGTAAGCTGCTTTGCTATGATGATATAGGTATAATGTATGTATATGTAAGCTGCTTTGCTATGATGATATTTGGTATAAGGTATGTATATATATGCTGCTTGGATATTATTAGTTATTTGGTCTGTTACTGACCCACTACGGAAAAATAGGGGGTCTGCAGAATGTATAGGGGGACTCGGCTAACGGTCTGTTACAGACCCACTACGGAAAAATAGGGGGTCTGCAGAATGTATAGGGGGACTCGGCTAACGCCTCGCCCCCTATGAATTCTACAGACCCCCTAATCGATATGATGATATAGGTATAAGGCATGTATATATAAGCGGCTTCGATATGATGATATAGGTATAAGGTATGTATATATAAGCTGCTTCGATATGATGATATAGGTATAAGGTATGTATATATAAGCTGCTTCGATATGATGATATATGTATAAGGTATGTATATATAAGCTGCTTCGACATGATGATATAGGTATAAGGTATGTATATATAAGCTTAATCGATATGATGATATAGGTATAAGGTATGTATATATAAGCTGCTTCTATGGCCCACTGCAATCATCACTGATTTATCCCGCATATGATGATTTAAGTATAAGGTATGTATATTTATAAGCTGCTTCGATAGATAGCTGTCATCATAGACGTGATCATATGATTATAAAGGTATGATGTATGGATATGTGAGCTGCTTCGATAGCTCACTGTCATCATCACTGATTTAGTCAACATATGATGATATAGGTATAAGGTATGTATATATAAGCTGCTTCGATAGCTCACTGTCATCCTCACTGATTCAGCCCACATATGATGATGTAGGTATAAGGTATGTATATATAAGCTGCTTCGATAGCTCACTGTCATCCTCACTGGTTCAGCCCATATATGATGATATAGGTATAAGGTATGTATATATTTAAGCTGCTTCGATAGCTTACTGTCATCATCACTAACTTAGCCCCCATATGATGATTATAGGTATAAGGTATGTATTTATAAGCTGCTTCGATAGCTCACTATCATCATCACTGATTTAGCCCACATATGATGATATAGGTACATTGTATTAGGTTTGTATATATATAAGCTCCTTCGATAGCTTACTGTCATCATCACTAACTTATTCCCATATGGTGATATAGGTATAAGGTATGTATTTATAAGCTGCTTCGATAACTAGCTGTCATCATCACTGATTTAGCCCACATTATATTTTTCTTTGCTTTTGTTTTCATTTCTTTTGTTTTAGATGTTCATTTTGGAAAACCATGTACAGGGCTAAAACTAGGAGAACTATTTAGGCCTGTACAGATGCACTTAAAGACAAATAATGGAAAGAAATCATTTAAAAATTATTTTGAAACCATTAACTGTGAAATAAGAGATTGCTGTGAGAAACACCTGCCATTACAACAATATTTGCAAAGGTGTTCCCCAGCTGAAATGTAATTGGTAATTAATGTTTTTCCAATCTTCCCTAGAAACTTCAAAATGCCTTAAACATTCTTGAAATAGATTGGGAGACCATTTCTAAGCATATGCTTTACGCTAGGTCCCAATTTCTGGCAACTAGACTTGTAATGAGTTGCTTCACATGTCATGTATATTATAGGCATGTAGGTATTCATTGTTAATTGTAGAAGCATTATTACTTAGTGATTGGTTTACATATTATTCAGTGTATTCAATTTTGTTGAGCAAAATGTAATTGCTTTCTTTATACATGTATTATATACTTTGCTGTATAGACTTTGTTTGAAATTTTTTGTTATTTCCTTTTTTTCCCTTAATTATTGTATATATTAACTGTGTTCTCTTTGTTTTGCATTATTTTGGGTGATAACTTGTAATATATATCTTCAGTTGTACATGGTTAACAGTTACGAGAACCCCTTACCGTGATAAACTGCCTCTTTTTCTGGTCTGGTTTATAAGCAAATAGAATATAATAAGTACACAAGATTGCTGTCTTGCAAAACCATAAATAAGTAATAATCTGGACCGACATAGAGATGATTTCAAGACGGACGAATTAATGAAGTGTTTATGAGTGAAAGTATACTTTTAGAAAAGAGGCAAATACGTTGACGGACAAGGAGAAACTGTTCATCATGAGCGTTTTCTCTTTTACCTTCTCTGTTATAAAAGTTTTCTGTTGCAGAAGTGAGGTAGAAGTCTGTGTTTCGGAAGTTGTGCAATATCTCTATTGAAGAACTGGCATGTCTTGATGAATATGTAAACAAAAGATTGTATAGACATGAGGCAGAAAAAAGGTCAGGTTATGTTGGAAAGGGGTTGATCTTAGTTTTGTCTCCTTTGTATAGAATAACAATTAAATATTTAGAAGAGCAGAATCAAATTTAACTTGTAAAAAAGACCATAATCTGTATAGAAACCCCTCTTGTTTTGTCTATAGCTGTAGAATTGAAACATATGATAGCATAATCCTATACAAAAGTGCATTTTACTAAAGTCTTTTCATGTGCATATTCTGTAAAAATAAAAGTCATAGGACATTTTTCATTTATATATTTTTGCCGAGGTTGTAAACAAACTTGTACAAATTGTAAAAAGATGAATGGAGGGAAGCTTGCATTGCTGTTTTATGATTGAAGGTGAAAAGGATTCTACCGATTTCGGGGCAATGTAGTTACCAGTATTCAGTGGAATTGCTGTTTTATGATTGAAGGTGAAAAGGATTCTACCGATTTCGGGGCAATGTAGTTACCAGTATTCAGTGGAATGCCAGCACCTAAAAGGATTCTACCGATTTCGGGGCAATGTAGTTACCAGTATTCAGTTGAATGCCAGCACCTAAAATGATACATTACCACTATGTCCAGTAATCAATATAAAAATCATTGCATTTCGTCAGGAAAATCTATACGAACATACTGGAAGGTACTAGATCTACCTATAGTCCATTATAACTGGTCTGACTGAAGCATTAATTCATTTGTCATCGGTGGAGTCACTTTCACTTCGAAAACTTTCAAAAATATCAATTGTATCTATACTGTGATGATCTTTCATGCAGAGAATGACGGGAATAGTTTTAGATGTTTATTTTAAACTTCCTTTAATGTCCGTATAGACCCTTAAATGACCGTATAGACCCTTAAATGACCGCCATTTTGGAAACTTTGAATCTGGAGTATATCATTACACAGCGATCTTCAAATTCAGAAAAATGTAAATGAAAATATCAAGAGTAAGAATATTGTGGGGAAAGAAGAAACTTGCGTTGAATGAATGGATTTGTTTTTTTCCTACAATGTTTTCAAAATTGGTCTTCAACTGGAAAAGGGTTGAACCGTTTTCAATGTGGAAGAAGTCCTGATATAGCCCTTTCTGGAATGTACATAAGACATTTTTTTTTATAAGAAACAATCATAACCTGTATAAAGTGAAAAAACGCTGTATATAGTGATTTGTCAATAAGTGCTAAATATATACCAAAATTGTAGAGAATCAGTTTTTATATCTCATTACGTCACTGGCTATATCCGGACTTGCGTCTATATTATAAGCAGTTTTCGCCCTTCTTATGTTTTAAGCAACTGCCCTAGTAGATCAGATTTGATCTTGATATATATATTAGAAAAACATGCAATACAAATGTAATTAATTTTGAAGTGATCTATGACGAAAAAATGCAACCACTGATTTATAAGTATTTACATTAGGAAACGTGCTACATTTTATGATGGTGTGTAGGCAGATTGCGTATTATAGCATTTCTGTTCCTTTTATCAAATAACCGCACATGTGTGTATGACAAGGTGGGCTCCACTTATAGCTTTTCACCAGAAACTAAAACTAAGATTATTAGGATTAAGGCAAACTGAGAAGGCTTTGATGACATTGCAGATGCACAGAGTCTTAACAGTATGTAGATGTAATGCTTGACGCGGATAAATATATAGGTGAGGGCTGTTCATGTATATACTTCTGTCTTTGTTTATAAAGACCCACTGAACAAACTGTACAAATTAACCATTTAAGTCTTTTCACAGACAACCCACAACCTGCTAAATAGCTGTCAACTTAAATTAGTGTCCAGGTGTACCTAGGGAAATTAATCTTTGGAAGTATTCATTTGATGTTTGTTGTACCTTTTTTGTCCCCACTTATGCAGGGAAAAATAAGTATAGATAGCGACATCTATCGTCTGTCAAAAAGAAAAGCAAAGCAGGGGTAATAAGATTTGAAACCTATTAAAATCTTCTTTTTGGGTGGATTTCCATGGAGATATTTCCGAAACATTTTTATTTCTTTGCCGTGTTTGACAGGTTGTAGGTATGAAACCCAATTTGTTCTATAATGCATTGTGGGTATAAAACCCAATTTGTTCTATATTGCATTGTGGGTATAAAACCCAATTTGTTCTATATTGCATGATAAATGATCATTCCATCTAACTTGTACAAAGTTTGTTTAATAACAAGTTGTTTTGCTTTTCACCCTGTATAAATGGAAACTATCCTGTAAAGATAATCAAACGGCTTCAACATGGAGGTAGATATAGGGAGATTTTACTGTACGACATGAACTCTATATAGATTGCATATATATCATGCAAGAAGGTTGTAACTACCTCTTGTTAAAAGAAGAAGTAACAACTGTTTTGCTTGAAGCCATCATGATTTTGTGGCATATAAGTAGGAGCAATGCTTCATAAAGCTTTCCCGCATTCAACAATTTTGCAGCACACGACTGATTACATTTAGGTAAATTAGAAAATTTCTTCAAAAGTAGGCCACAGCATGTGCATCAAATTGCGTCTGTAAGTGGAACAGGGTTATATTGTGCTTTCAGAGGGGAAGAAATAAAGTTTCCAACAGTTTGTACATGAGTATATGTCGCTTTCATTCTACTCCTTATAGTTACCGCTATGGGCTAATCCTTTCCCACATACGGAAACAAACCATTTGCAGCAGATGACAAAAAAAATGTATGCAGAAATAAATGGAAACAATTCTATGTCAAAAACATTCAGGCAAATAGAGAAATTGCTCATTGTTTTGTCGCAATGTTTACCAACGTCGTCTGCAGCATATTCGTCAGAATGCATCTGCATATGGGAAAGGGCGTTTAATGTACAAAATAAAATGGAAGATAAGCCAAAGGATCTCAGAACGTTTTGTAAAGTAATGTACAAAGAAATTGGATGTAGATGTAAAAATACTTAATTCATGTATCACATCGTTTAGCAGAGTTCCACACAAGTGTAAATACATCTCATGATGTGAGGTAGCAACAACAGTATGGAACAAGACATAAACAATCCTTATATAGGAAACAATCTTTCACTTTTGTAAATGATATATTGAAAATCTATATATTGATCATGAACATGTGAATGCATCATAGGACAACTGCCGTCGAAATTGGCAGATAGAGTTCCTTTGTGAGTGTTCTAGTGTTCGTTTACACTATGAGACTGGGTTATACAGTCGTTCGTAAAGTATTGTATTCACCTATGCTCTAGGGCAGTTGTCTTAACTATGTATTCATGTGTCCGCTGTAAATTTTCACTAGACAGATAAATCATTATTGAGTTTTACTGCCAAAATCATGTTTCTCATGCAAAAGGTAAATGGTTAAGTAAGATCAAGCTTGTTTGTCCCTTTTTCTAACACATGCATATGTTTATCATTCTCCCCTGATTAATAGTCAATGTATTGAACACAAGACTTACAAAGGGCGTAGCAATTAACCCTCTTACAAAGGGCGTAGCAATTCACCCTCTTACAAAGGGCGTAGCAATTCACCCTATCTCACATTCAACATAGCAGCAGACGACTTTGAAGAGATTAAGACAAAATCATGAAAAATGGCTGTTAAAGAAAACATTGCGGATGAAGGCGAAATCGCTTATATAGATTAATTTCTCCTTTTGCCACAATGATTTCAAAAGTCATCTGCTGCAGAGGCGCTGGAATGTATGTAGGAAAGTGTTAATTTGTTGTAAGCGAAACATTATTAAAGATGTACTAAATAAGGACTTTGGTTTGGATTTGTCTTTCTACGGATGATTGATGTACAAAGTGTATAGACTGATTCTAACCCTGTACTCTGGTAAAACCCACATAAGTCTAGCAGATGGGTTGGGAACACAAAAGTGGAGTGGGAAATGAGTAACAATATTTTCATTGGCTTCATGTAATATGTTCGAAACCACATATTGTAATTAATTGTACCTTCAGCTGTGCATGAATCCATTGAAAAGAACATTTTCCCTTTTCCAACTGTGTTTTCAAGTCTTTCTCAAATTTGGGACTTGAATATTCTTTATTCCAAACACTTCCAATCTTGTTGTTTTCAATTTAGAAGGCTTATCGGGTATCGGGGTTAGAAGATCTTCTGGTGCTAAATTGTAATTATAGAAACTAAAACTGTACAGAGCCAAGTTGGTCAGTGTAAAGCTATTAAAGGACCCGTTTTTTTACAGTGTAATAAATAAAAACAACAATCCCACGGAAGTGATGTAACATAGTAGTTTTTATTCAATGCTTTATGATAACTTGCCTGGTCCCGTGGAATATTGTAGGATAATGTCTTGTCTGAAGGAAATCTAATTGTCAGTTATTTTCATGTAGGCTTGGATATTGTTCTACTTTTGTTTTGTTGCCATAACAACAATTGAACAGGATCTTGATTGGGTAAGAATGCACCAACTCCTTTGGAAAAAGAGAAAAAATATTGTCAATTGCTGCTTTATCCACAATGTTTTTGTAAATTTTCTGTTGTTTCTTTACTTTGATCGTCTACTTAATGGTAAGGATCCAGTACCCGTTTGCAGATATATACAGACACCTTTTGAAAACATTGTGGAAAAGAGAAAGTGTCCCTAAATAAGAAAATGTTACTGAAACTTATTTGTTTTCATTTGTATACTTACAACGTGACTTGCTGTTACCAAGTACGTTGATAGCAAGACTATTTCCGGGTAGACTTTTCTGTGTTTTAAATGCTTTGCTTGTTTGCTGTTACTAAGTACAATGCTAGAACAGGCAAAGACTATTTCCGTGTAGACTTCTGTGTTTTAAATGCTTTGCTTGTTTGCTGTTACTAAGTACAATGATAAAGCAGGCAAAGACTATTTCTGGGGAGACTTTTCTGTGTTTTAAATGCTTTGTTTGTTTGCTGTTACTAAGTACAATGCTAGAACAGGCAAAGACTATTTCTGGGGAGACTTTTCTGCGTTTTAAAGGCTTAGCTTGAAGTTTTTCGTCATGTATTTCTGTGTTGCAAGTTAAAACATTCTTCATTCAAATGACATTTTTTTCAAGAGGGAATTTATTATTAAAACCTGAATGATATTTCAGAATATTTGGGATACACTTTTTAGAAGGCATTTGAAATTACATCCTTTATTAATTCTTTCCCACATACAAGAAATCTGCTGCTTGTGACTTTGAAAACAGCTAGGCTAATGTATGGATAATCTCTAGCAATAACAGTATACTCTTTTAAAACAGAGTGGCAAAAGGAGAAATGGTCATTATCAGCCATTTCTCCCTTTCTCACAATGTTTTTAAAACAGGTCTGCTGCAAATGTGTCCAACTACTTCTGCATGTTGGAAAGGTTTAACAAGCTTGGATGCACATTGACTGTTTACCTTGTAATAAATGTCAACTGTCAGGTGCTTCGAAACCAATTGAAAGTTGAAATCATTCTAGCCGGAACATTGGATGTTTCGATACACACACATGAACACAGCTCTCTCCTTTTCTCACAATGATTTTAATGCTTCAAGTGATGGATTTAAACTCATCGAATGGTAGCATCTGGACGTGTCAAGATGCTGACATTGGACCGGGACATTATGTTTACACTCAGTCGAGATAGTTTAACATTATTTTATAATGTTCTATATATTCTCGATTCAAAATTCCGTTTTGTTTTGGGATAGTCGGTTTAGATAAGGATATCATTTATCTAATTTAAACATCCTTTTTTTGACAATTAAAACCTTAATACAGACAAACCCTTGCAAGAAAAGGGGAATGGCTTGATTCAAGCAATTCCTCCCTTTTCCCATAATATTTCTTCAAACCAGAGGACTCTTTAGTATTACGTGTAAACAGTTAATGGATTCTCAGTTTGTAAGCAAAGGTTGCAATCTCATCTGCTATTCATAAGCTTGTAAAAATAAATCATGTCTGTATATTTTTGGGGGGTTAAACAAACACATTGTGAAATATCTCATTTTGTACATGTACAACTTAAAGCACTTTAGCATCATTATGTACTATAGATTTATCATTCAACTATATTTACCTGTCGACAGAGAAACTGTATGGACAGACATCAAATAAAATTTCTTGTATGTAAACTCTCGTTATGTTTTAACTGACGTTCTTTGATAGCTTACATTGTATACCTTCTCATTATTCCCCCCATTTCAAAAAGATTGGTTAGGATATATTGCTTTGCTTTCTAGCTTCACCTGAGCATGAAGTGTTAAAGGCGAGTTATTGTGATCGCCTTTTGTTCGTCGTGTGTCAACATCTTCTCCTCGGTAACCATTAGGTCAATTTGGATGAAA
>JAUELF010216489.1:0-14079 GCA_031471495.1 Clinocardium nuttallii
TTGAAAATATACAACAGTAAGTGGGTATATTGAAAATCTCTGTAGATGAATGTGTGATTAATTCCTGAATTTAAGTTTTTGAAAACATTGTGGAGAAGGGAACAAAATGCTCAAGTGTTTTTAGATCACCTAGAGCCAAAGGCTCAAGGTGAGCTATTCTGATCACTTTTTGTCCGTCATCCGTCCGTCGTTAATATTTAGCATTTAGATCATCTCCCCCTTAACCACATGACCAATTTCAACCAAACTTCACAGGAAAGCTAATGAGCCACGTCAAATCCTTGACAACAATGATCAGTTTACGTTTTTGTTTAGTCTGGTATACCGTAAGTCATGACTTTCTGCAGATGCTTCCTAGCTGCATGTACAACTAGATGGGCTTCAGGGGAGAATCCTGGTCAGACTTTGTGTGGTCGCAGTCCGATTTAAACCTTCACTGGTCGCAAAGCCACAATGTCATTTTTTGTGTACTCAAAATAATCATCTCTGTAAGACGATTTCCTTTAGTACCAGCAACTCAGGGATTAAGTGTCAAATAAGGATTTCAGACGCATCTTATCTAGACCTGTCCATATTTTGATATATTTCAGAAATGTGACGAAACAGATCCAAAGTATATGGGATATAGATTATAGTAATGCAGCACCAACATCAACTGAGCAACAACCTACTTACAATGTTGGTTATGCCAATGCACTGAAAAAACCTGGCACATTTAACAAAAATAAACACCAGTCAAACAGCCAAGTCACCTTTCAGTCAAGTATAAAGCAGAGTATAAATACAGGTCAGGACACAAGAATGGTTCGTCATGAAGATATGAAAGATTTAGGAAATGATGGGTGTTATACTACAAAAAGAAAAATATCTGAAGAATCTTCTCTGAAAAGAGCAGAACCCTCTAGAACTTTGTCAAAAGGAACTATTAACACATCACAAGCTAACACTTTCTCTGTATCAGGAAAAGGGTTCCTATCTGGGTCCCTACCAGGAAGTCAGGAATCAAATATGGCTGAACTGAACTGTAAGAAAATAAAAACAGACTTTGGGAAAACTGGAGATTTATCTGTAAGTACTGAAGATTGGAATGCAGAATGTGATTATTGGAATGTGTATACCAGACCTAGCAATGATCAACAGTATACTAATACAGAAACCTGCTTAAGTGATGGTAGTGATTTATGGAGTGATACCAGTGAAACAGATGAAAACTATATGTTAGACATAGTTAAACAAAGTAAATTAGGAAATGTAAAAGACAAGCAATCTGGGTATTCCAAGGAAAGCCTTGATATAGTGCCATTTACTGAAGGCAGTGTGGGTGACAAGAATAAACGAGATGGTGATAAATGTGGCAAAATAAACAAAAATCATTCCTCTTACTTGGATATGGATAAAGAAGTGCTTTACAGTCATAGACAAATGAGTCCAGTTGGTATTACAGACTCCATTATCACTAGTGGCATTTCCACAAGAAATTCCCGAACTGGGTCTATTTCAAGTTCTGATTTACAATTTGTCCCAGTGTCTGATAGTGCTGATGACCAAAAATCATACGCAATGACAGGTCCTTCCAGAAAAGCTTCAGTAGATAAAGACAATAAGAAGGCCTTAAAAACAGTAAGGTCAGTTACAAGGATTATATCAGAAGCCAAAAGCGTCAAGTTTGCAGATTTTGAAATACCTCCTGAAAGTGCTGTAGTTGATATCAAAAGTAAATACAAACAAACTGAGGTAGACAAAATCAATATCTCTCCCCAAGAAAATAAAAGGGTTTTAAAGATTCCAAGATTACCTGTAGCAACATCAAATCCAGCCAATTGTAGTGTAAAACAAAGAAATCCCCTTCAAAATTATGTTCCGATATCAGAAAATATTGCTGGGGATGCATTGACATCCCTTAAACCAGATTTACAGAAAAGCCAAGTCGGTATTCAAACGAGACGAGCTATGCTTGAGAATCCTAAACAACTGTCAACTTGTAAGGAGAAATCATTGAAGGATGTACATTTGTATAAAAACGATTGTGGTGCCAAGTTAGAAGCAGAAGCTAAAAATCATGGGAAACAAGCAAACAAAGGTATAACTTCTTCCAAAGCTTTGATGCAACTACGTGAAAGTGCTTCAGGTCAAAGTTTAGATACTTATTATAAGAAATCACAAGAGCAAATGAAGCTAAAAAATGTACAACAACCAATTCTGAGTGTTGGCTCTGGTAGAATATTTCCAGTTTCACAGCATAATGATCTAAATCAAGATATACCAATCACCTTTCAGGATGACCGAAACCAAGAGGTATACACCGAACCCTGCCAGATAACAGAAACTTCAAGTGAACATAGCAATCCGTCACCAATAGATAACATTCCAGAAGGACTGCCTGCTCATCTTTATCAGGAATATTATCAGTATTTACAACAAACTAATCATAACAATTCTGAAGTAAAATATTTTAAGGACAAACAAGAACTGATGGGACTGTCTCAAAGCAAAAAGGCACAACCAGGGCCATCTGGTCCCTTCGAGAAAACACAAGAGTCAAGTGAACAAAGCAATCCACCACAAGTAGATAACATTCCACAAGGTCTGCCTGCTCATCTTCAAGAGGCTTATTTTCAGTATTTACAACAACCTCAAAAAACTGATTTGAATCAGATTAATACCAATAATACTATAGAACTCGTTCAACAAAATACAATCAGTGATGTGGATCAAGACCGCAATCAAAACATGCCTTATATTAACCAATGCATTTCTCCATTCATTTCATCAAGCGTTAGTTCCAAATATGCAACAAATATGTTGATGGGTCAAGCTAAGGAAATGATGTATCAATGCCAGATTAGGAACAATGGTACAATGCCTCAGGAAATGATAGACACTGACCTTTCTCAATTCATTGAGCCAAACTCGGAATCTACTGACGTTCGTTCAAACAGTTGTAATAATCTTCAAAGTGTTTCAAAGGACAAGGAAGTTGTAAATACAAATCATGTTTCTAGGGATCAAAACACAAATGAGCAAGCACAGGAAGGTGTTGAAGAAATGGAATCACATGAAGAGGACTGTACAGCATTGGTCATTGGATTAAAACATAAACTTGGCATGTCAAGTGAAAGTAAATTAAGGATTCCAAGACTCCCAGCTGTTGCTAGTCTATTAACTAGAAAGAATTTGAAAGCACTTAACATTGATCCATCATTGTATGTGAAAAGGAAAATTGAAAGTGTTAAATCCTCTAGGCAACAAACGGCCAAGGCACTTCAATGTGAAAATAACTCGCTGCTGAGAGAAAATTCTCAGAGAAAGCCTGATGATAAGGAAAACGGCTATTGGTATGGTAGCACTAGAAACCTGCCTAGTGTTCCAGAAGTAGGACAGACGGATGAGGAATGTGGCTGGGTAGAAAAAGAAAATCTAAGCGGTACAATTGATAATCTTGGATTGAAAACAGTCCGTCATAACTCGTCCTATGAACAGAAT
The DNA here is from genome assembly GCA_031471495.1 of Clinocardium nuttallii. NCBI lineage: Eukaryota > Metazoa > Mollusca > Bivalvia > Cardiida > Cardiidae > Clinocardium > Clinocardium nuttallii. Next base: position 3,484 of record JAUELF010216489.1, read on the forward strand.
ACAGCAAAGGAAAGTGACTCAGCAGTTAGTGGATCTCCTAAAGAATCTGAAGCAGCTGAAGTTCATGCTAAACATTCCTATTTTCAGATTAGTTCAAAACAAAATCAGATCTTTCAAAAACTGGTCATGAAGGAATATGGTGAAATGACCAAACCTGGTGATTCTTTGTCTGTTATCACAGAAACAGGAGAAGGTTGCCATGTGAAGAGTTCCACTGATAGTTGTCAATCCGCAGCTGAACAGAACCAGTTGATTAGGGACATGATCACAGGGATGAGACAAAAAGAACAACGTAAAAACCAGGTAATATAGAAAACCTTTCCCTGATACAGATTGATGCGTCTGTTGCCGATGACTTATGAAAATACTATGGAAAAAGTAAACTGTTTTTAACTCTGTATGTAAATTATGCATCAAATTTTTTATATTTTCAAGTGCATACTATGGTAGTATTTTCTTTTTGGAAAAAAAAATCCCTTTTGTCCAAGGCAGAACTAAGGAGCTGTACAAGCCATTGTCTTACCATATTACATTTTTAGATATTAGCAATTAATTTCATTCAAGAATCTAATATCTTTGATTGAAATAAAAACAGTTTTAGTTTTATTTAATTGTTTCCAGCATGGAGAAGTATGTTAGTAGTTCTGTAGCAGGCCACTTTTGAAAAGATTGTTGCAAAAAGATGATACTCATGATGAACATTTTTCCTTTTGCCACAATTGTTTCATACTCTCTTCAATATTAATTCTCTTTTTGCTGTTTAGTTTACAATTCGGCTGCAGATCTGTTACCTGATCTGTTGGAAAGGAATAAATAGTAATTGTAAAATGAAGTCTTAAAAGCTTGTTGATTGGCAATTGAATTACGAAATCTCTTCTTAAACCACTGGGTCTATTGCAAATTATTGGCAACATTATGGAAATTCTCTACAAATGAGAGATTTACAACAATGTTTTCAAAGATTTTAAAGACAAATAAGCAGAAATGTTCCGAAGGTGACCAGTGTATAAAAAATCACACTATCATGATAAAGAAAAGATGTTGTTGCCAAGGGTAAAGGACATGCTGCACTTTGCTGACTGTCTGTGGGAAAGCCCTGTGCTGCATTTATCAGAAAAGTTGAATGTCCTGAAAATATTAGATGTTGACCAATCCAGGGCCTCATGGACCTCTTGCTTATCTTTTTCAGCCATTGGAGTCTGGTGATACTACAAACCTAAGACAGTTCTGAAGAGATTTTTTTATAAAATGGGTGATTTTACAGCCTTATATTAATTGTTCTAAGAGAAGAGTTGAAGTTAAACAAACTTATCGAATGTGCTTTTTTGGGTCATTTAACACTTTCCCATATACAGCAAATCTGCAGCAGACGACTTTGAAAACATCTCTTTAAAACTTTTCCTCATATACAAGCTTTCTGACGCCTCTGCAGCAGACGGCTTTTTGAAAACATAGTGACAAAAGAAGAAATTGCACAAAACGTGCAATTTCTCCTTTTGCCGCAATGTTTTCCACTTTTAGTCATAGGTTATCCATCAATTATCAAATTTTTCTACTTTTTGACAAAATATGTTCAAAGGCGTCTGCTGCAGAATTGTCGTATGAGGGAAAGGGTTAAATGAAAGTATAAATATTAAATAAAGTTGAGAAAATTGTAGCACAAGTAGAAACTGGATGAAGAGCAATTTTTCGTCCATAAGTGGAAAAGGATTAACCCTTTACCTCATACAACAATTCAGAAGCAGATGACTATAAACATTAGGCATCAGAAAGTGTCTATATGAGGGCAAAGGTAAAGTAAAGAACAGTTGCAGGGTAACAATATATTTGAAAGCATCATTGAAGTCGATGTCAATTGTTTACAAGAATAATTATTTTATTTTCACGCAATGTCTTCAAGTTAGTCGTATGACATTGTGTTGTTGTAAATAATTTCTCACTTTAGCAGTAAAGGTTTTACTGTTACATAAACCTTTTTCCTTCTTTTTAACCCTTTTCCACATAAAACATATCTGCATGACTTTGAATACGGGTGAACAAAAGTATCTAAATTCTCTTTTAACCCTTTCCCTTATATAGATGCTTTCTGACGCCTCTGCAGCAGACGGCCTTTAGAAAACATTGTAAAAAAACAAGATATTGATCAAAATGAGCAATTTCTCCTTTTGCCACAATGTTTCCCACTTTAAGTCATAGGTTATCCATGCAAATTTAGAGATTTTCCAATGTTTGACAAAATATGTTGGAAGTCGCCTACTGCAAAATTGGCGTATGTGGGAAAGGGTTAAATTAAAGAATGACTATTGAATGGCGTTGAAAACATTGGGACAATAAGGGAAACTGCTCATCATTTTAAGCTCCACTGTAAACATAAACATTTTGCTTCAAACAAGTTCTCCTCCCTAGCCACATGGCCAATTAAGATGAAACTTCATAGGAAGCATCCTCTCAATGCCTCTCTTAAATTCCTTCAATTTTTTTGGATCCATGCAAAATTCTGGTTTCCATGGCAACCGAAAGAAAAATTGTTTGTGAAAACTTAAAAAATCTTCTCCTTTGAAAGTGTCAGGCCAATTTTCAATAATTTTGTTGAAATATTCCTTGGGTGACCGACCCTCAAGCCAAGTTGCTTGGTATAAAAACATGACTGCCAGAGTGCGGCGCTTTTTTACATTAAATGGCTATAACGAAAACTTCGAAAGAGTCGGGCTGATTTTCAAATAATTTTGTAGAAATGTTCCTGGGGGACCCTCTATCAGATTCCTTCAATCCAAGTTGCTTGGTTGAAAAACATGGCCACCAGAGGGCTGGGCTATTTTGCCTAATATGGCTAAAGTGAAAAATATTCTCCTGAAAGTGTCAGGTTTATTTTCAAATAATTTTGTAGGAATGTTCCTAGGGTGACCTTCAGATTCCATCAAGCCATGTAAAAAAACACATCACCAGGGGACGGGGCTGTGTGGAGATTTAATTTTGCCTAATGGCAGTGGAGTGATACTAGCCCTCTTTGGCCTCTTGTTAAAAGTAATCTGCTGTAGATTCTTCAAAATGTGTGCATGTTGGAATGGATTGAAAACATTTCCTCCTACAGACAACTTTTATTGCATTAGCAGCAGTGAGCAATTTCTCTTTTCTACACACTGTCTTTAAAATTGTTTGATAATCATACTATCAATTATAGTGATTACCGTATATAATCGGTTATAAGTCGCCCTCGTCTATAAGTCGCACCCCTACTTCGTTCAATCAAACTTGATTTATTCTGTTAAATCATCATTTAAGTTGGCCTGCACAGTTTTTGACGATTGGTGAATTGGAGGGTAATTTTTTCTGAATTTTTGCTTGACCCCCTTATATGTCGCTCCCCCCACTACACTTTTGATTTCGAAGGTAAAAAAATGCGACTTATAACCAAGTATATACGGTAGTTTCAACATTTTTGATACATGATGCTTAACCAAAATTCTTTTCAAGATGTAAATTGTCTTCTTGGTGTTGTTTTCACTAGATAAATAGTTTGTAACTTAGTTGTTAGGCAGCTTGCGTTGGTATTACAAATCGTTGTGAACCAGATAAAAAACTAAAAATACTACACATCTCCAGCAGAAGACTTTGAACATCTCTAATAAAATGGCGACAATCTCTGTACATAATGTTTAATAAATGGATTGAGTTAAAAGCATTGTGGCAAATGGAGAAATTGCTCATGATGAGCTATTTCTCCTTTAACCCTTTACCCCAAACGACAATTATGCAGCAGACGACTTTGAACATATTTTGTCAAAACATGGAAAATTTCTATAATTGAATGTTTTGTGCAATTTCTTCTTTTGTCACAATGTTTTCAAAAAGCTGTCTGCGGGAAAGGGTTAATGGATAACCAGTGAGTGAGTATGACTAAAAGTGGAAAACATCGTGTCAAAAGGAGAAATTGCACGCTATGTTTTCTGCTGCATAAAGCCTCTATACAGTTATTTATTTGAAGCAGACGACTTCGAAAAAGAAGTATGGAAAATCTCTGAAAGTGAAGATAAAATTATTGAATAGAGTTGAAAACATTGTGGCAAAAAGGAGAAGTTGCTTATTATGTCTCAATTTCTCCCTTTGTCACAATGTTTTCCAAATGTTTCTCATGTCTGTTTGAAGAGTTGAAAACATTGTAACAAAAGCAGAAATTGCTTATTTTGAAAAAAATTCTCCTTTTGTCACAATGTTTTTCAAAATGTATCTGCAGACAGGAAAGAGTTAAAATAATCATTAAAGCTGAAGGAAATGATGTATTCACAACTTATATCTGTCAAATTTATAAGTTTAGGTAAAACATGTTTTTATTCAAAAGTTTTATTGTAGACTTACACCAATTAAAGTATCAAAATGTCATTACATTAAAGCCCAACATGGTATAATATATATGCTATCAACAAGCTATGATTTATTTCAAATGTAAATGCTTTATTATCTGGTTGACAAAACTTGACAAATTCCCATCAAACTTGGCAAATTATCAGATAAAAGTTATGTGTGTTTTTTGTTATATTGATAACTTAGACCAATCCATTTTGCATGGCATTGTATGATATGGTTTCATTATTGTTAATTATCTCAGAAACTGATTTAATCTGTTTTCTTCTGAATTCTTTAAGTTTATTTCTTTTATCCCAAGTTTTAAACATTCTGTAATTGATTTAATTACTATTAGAACTTATAATGTGGGCTTAGATTAGGCTGCACATTGTAACCTGTTGATTTTCAATGTTTGTAAATCTTGTGTTATATGTAAAATTAACCCTTTCCCTCATACGACAATTATGCAGCGCAGACAACTTTGAACGTATTTTGTCAAAACATAGAAAATCTCCATAATTAAATGGATAACCTATGCCCAAAAGTAGAAAACATTGTGGCAAAAGGAGAAAATGCATGTTTTGTGAAATTTCTTCTTTTGTCACTATATTTTCAAAAAGCCGTCTGCAGCAGAGGCGTCAGAAAGCGTCTATATGAGGGAAAGGGTTAAAATCGAAAATTAACATGCATCAAATAAAATAATGATTGATGACTTCTTATTGTCATGTGTAATGTAATGCCATTGTGTAAACCAATCATCTTGACAATTTGTTTCTTTGACCAAATTGATAAAAGAATGTGCAATTAAAGTCGATTATGCCAAGATAGGAACAGAAATACTGTGTAAAAACAAACCATGGCTGTTTCTATTTTTTAGCAAGTTTTTTGCTACCGACTTTTCGCCAGGTAGTAAGTTCCCATTTTAAGCAGCAAAGTTGCTACTTGCTACTGCTAATTTTCAACCCTGTAGCTAACTCTTTAACCGATGCCGACAACTTTAACATTTTCCCTCATATGGACGCTTTCAACCGCAACGCCTCTGCAGCAGACGACTTTTGAGCAATTTTTCCTTTTGCTAAAATGATTTCAACTCATTTCAAGCATACTATCAGTTATAGAGAATTTCTATATTTTGGACTTATTAATTTCAAAGTAATCTGCTGCAGATTCACGTGGAAAGGGTTTAATAATTCTACTGCAGATGACTACTGAAAACATTGTAAGAAAAGAAAAGAAATGCTCAAAACAACACATTTCTCCTTTTCCAAAAATGTATTCAACTTTATTTCAGAAAAAGACTTCATCTTTCAAGATGCTACAATTTTATATCTAGATGCTATGTTAGCAGGCCCAAATTCCACCAACAATACTTAGGGATAAGTAATACTTAAATACTTAAAAAGGCATATTTCATCATTTTTAGTTTCCTAATAGTTTGTAAAACATTAATAGTAGAATGTTTTTAAGTAAATGAATAAGTTGACATAAAAAGTCACCTTGCTGACAAACAATACTTGTTTAGAAATGAAATATATTGGCATTTTTATTAGGGAAAGGAAAATGTTGCCAAAAAGTCAGCTTTCAACAACTAAAAGGTAAATCTGAAATTTGTGTTTGTCTTGCTTTGTTAAATGATTATAAAGATAAACCAAATGGTAAAAATTGCTTCAGTTAATAAAGGTCATTCAATACTTTATCATTACATGTGCAGAGCTCTACAAAAACCAACCTTTGGGCATATGGAACCTGAGTAACTCAGATCAACATGCAAATTCACAGTCTAATCAGGATTTGTACTGGTAGAAACAGACACAGGTTCTGACAATCATCAAGATCTTGGATCAGATAACATGAATGCATAGGCAGATTTTTACCCTTTCCCACATACCTACGCTCTCTGACGCCTCTGCAGCAGACGCCTTTTTGAAAACATTGTGGCTAAAAAAGGAATTGCTCAAAACAAGCAATTTCTCCTTTTGCCACAATGTTTTCAACTGTATTCAATAGTTACATATTCATTCAAGAGATTTTCCATAATATTATGTTTGTCTAAATGTTTCAAAGTGGTCTGCTGCAGTGTGTTGTATGTGGGAACTGAGAAAGGGTTAATCTACACTTGTAAAGAACACTGTTAACCATTTCCTACATACAACAAAATTTAATATGCAGCAGAAGACTTTGAAAACGTTTAAGCAAAAATCCGTTTAAATAAAGTAAATCATTGAACAGAGTTGAAATCATGGTGACAAAAGGAGAAATTGCTTGTTTTCAGCAATTTCTTCCTTTTGTCGCCATGTTTTCAATAAGCTGTACGCTGCAGAGGCAATAGAAAACTTCTATATGAGGGAAAGGGTCAAGTTAGTTTTCCTGCAGCAAGATTCATATGCACACTAGAGTAATTGTGATTACTAAGTACTTTCACTAATAGTGTTGTGATGACTTTGGAACATTTACCCTTTCAAAAATACAGACACTTTCTGATGCCTCTGCAACAGATGACTTTTGAAACATTGTAGCTAACGGAAAACTTACTCATTGTGAGCAATTTCTCGCTTTACAGAGGTTTTCAACTCTATTTATTTAATTAATAAACTTTCATTTGTATATATTTTCCATATTTGTGCCTGAATGTTTTCAAAGTCGTTATATGTTGGAAACGGTCAAGATTTTACCTAATGATGTTTTCTACTTCTACAAAATGAATATTCTTCTTCAATGATTTCTATTCTACAAAATAACCCTTTCCCACATTCAACAAATCTGCAGCAGTCGACTTTGAAATCAGTTAATAAAAAAAGTGGAAATTCTCGACAAATGTAAGAACAATCATTAAATAAAGTTGAAAACATTGTGGTAAAAGAAGAAATTAATCATTATGATAAATTTTTCCTTTTGTAACAATATTTCCAAAAAGTCGTCTGCTGCAGAGGCATCAGAAAACATCTATTTGTGAGAAAAAGATAATAATTTCTCTATCAGGAAACAGTATGCTAGTTTAGACCTACCAACTGTATCTTTGTCAATCTGAAGGATGTCTACCTCGGCTCCAATGAGACCAAATAACAGAGGCTGGAATATCATCCACATTATGGCTACAATTCCTGGCATGGGTTCCTAAAATACAGATGATAAGCTCTTACTCTTAGATTTGCATGTCATGAAAATCTGCCTTGGGACATTTGTTAACCATGTAAATCCAAGTGAGCAGCCCATCTTACTCTGCACTGTCAAATCAGTAATTCCCACCTCTGCATTGTCCGTCAGTAAGTCCAACCCCTGCACTGCCTGTCAGTAAGTCCCACCCCTGCACTACCCGTCAGTAAGTCCCACAAGTTTTCAAGGTAAGCAGTCTCATCTGAATGCACTGTCTGTCAGTACGTCCCATCTCTGCACTGCCTGTCAGTAAGTCCCACCTCTGCACTGCCCAACAGTAAGTCCCACCTCTGCACTGCCCAACAGTAAGTCAGTGTCCCACCCACCTCTGCACTGCCCGTCAGTAAGTCAGTGTCCCACCCACCTCTGCACTGCCCAACAGTAAGTCAGTGTCCCACCCACCTCTGCACTGCCCAACAGTAAGTCCCACCTCTGCAATGCCCAACAGTAAGACCCACCTCTGCACTGCCCAACAGTAAGTCCCACCTCTGCACTGCCCAACAGTAAGTCCCACCTCTGCACTGCCCAACAGTTAGTCCCACCTCTGCACTGCCCGTCATTAAGTCCAACCTCTGCACAGCCCAACAGTAAGCCCCACCTCTGCACTGCCTGTCAGTAAGTCCCACCTCTGCACTGCGTGTCAGTAAGTCCCACCTCTGCACTGCCTGTCAGTAAGTCCAACCTCTGCACTGCCCGTTAGTTAGCTCCACAAGTTATCAAGAAAGAGAGTTCTGACAAACCAAATTTAATTAAAGAGATTATATGAGTACTATCTACCTATTTGTGTGTATTTATGCTTTTAGAAATATGCATTACACAAATATAGATTGCTGTACATGTATGTTATTTTATTAAATGATAATTCTGGTTAAACTTGGTTTTTCATGTATATGACTTATTTAGCTTATCTTAAATATTTGTGAATAGGTACAAAATAATAATTAAGTGTCACCAAAGATAAATTTCAAGAATAAACATATCAATTGAGCATTTCAAAGTGGAGGTTGATTTGTAAAATTTGATGAAAAAACTGTATTCATAATCTTTTTAAAATTTGCCATAAAATAAATATTTTATACACTTTTCGTATGATCATTGTTTACAATTTAGTTACAACTATTTTCTCAGATAAAAAAAAACAACCTTGATATCGCACAGAAAACAAACAAATATCTCTTATATTAGTCTTTTGGAAAGAAATGCAAAAGTATGCGACTTACACCACCCTCTGCTGACCAATCTTCTTTTCTCCATTTAAATGCTGCTACGAAAGCCAATGTAAGACAGCCTAAAGGTCCAGCCCCGGAGAATTCTAACTTACTGCTCCCAAAAGTGGCCATTAAACCCAGTCCGAACAACATGATAGTTCTGTAAAGCACCACATGTCTCTGTAATACATAAAATAAACTTGTTATTTTTATCATTCTAAACATGAGCTGTCTCTTGAGAAAACCAACATAGTGGACTCTGCGTAACGTATTGACCCTGATCAGCCTAAGCATGCAGCGCTGGCTTACCCGGATAGACACTTTTCAGCTCTTGTGAATTTTGAATCATTTCTCTATACCTCTATTGCTCGAAATGTGTCCGCCCGGATCAGTCTGCGCGGACAGCGCAGGCTTATCTGGTCGATACATTATGTGGATGACATTGGTTTTCTCGCCGGACGGCTCACATTTACAAAGAATTGAAGCAATTGCAATAATAAAATTTCATGTATGAGGTGACTGTGACACATCTGCACCTTCTTTTCCTACTACATTATGATTTTTCCCATATGTTTGCCTAGATGTGTTCATAGTCTGTTGTATATGTATGGGAAAGAGTTCAAGAATATTGTAATTTGTTTGTTTTTGATTTTGAGCCGCTTTCGACAGCTAAGGTCATATCGTGGCAGACAGGAAAGATGAAACCAATACCACTCCACCTGCTGAAGATTAAGAGTTGCATTTACTTGGATCATTCAGACCCATTTAGCCGGCTTTTAAGGTTCAAGCATGGGTCAGACTGTGGCTGCATTTCTTATGTCCCCCATTCACAGGGGCTTAACAAATGAAAACCAATAATGTTATTAAACCGCTTGCAAATAGATGAAGCATCAAATCCAAGTTCTTAGAGCGTCTTCAGCCACTTCCTGTACATGTAAAACAATGTATAGGTGTAGAATGTATATCCTACTTACACGTTGTATATGTATAGAATGTATATCATACTTACACGCTGTATATGTATAAAATGTATATCATACTTACATGTTGTATATGTATAGAATGTATATCTTACTTACATGTTGTATATGTATAGAATGTATATCCTACTTACACGTTGTATATGTATACAGGGTGAGTGTATTACAGGGTGAGGACACTCTACGATAATCGTCAGATTTCTAATATTAACTTGTCGTTCTGAGGTTGACCATACCTGTACGCATTTTATTGAGGGAAAAATCGATACATATGTAAACCTCGAATAACGTTTTGGTGTAGTGGTCTGTTTAAATTGGTTGCCTCCTATTCTGTTAAATTATGTATTTTATAAATCATTGTATGATCTCTTTTTTTTAAAAATATAGTGTTATCTTAATTACTATGTCATCGTGTGGGTTTTCACAGCAGGTGTCAAGTGTTCTGCAGTCTCCCATAATAATCAATAATAGGATTAACTAAGCGTGTTAATTAAAAAAAGATGGCAAACACGCGACAGTGTTTAACAAGTTGACCGATAGACTTGTATTGCATACTGCAAGATCCAGAGAATATAATTTGTCAATCTAAACAATGATACATGTCATCAGCGTTTTACGATCAAGATCGTTTGAAAACCAGTATTTTCATCTATGTGCTTTCATAGATTGCAACATTTAAAAAATAAAGCATTATTTGTAGGATATTTTGGAATTTCCAAATGCAGTTTCGACCGAACAAAAGCAACCCAATTTATTTGTGAAATGTATTTCAGGAATACAACGTCTTTTGTGTTACGAATAAACAGGTGTTGTCCGTAAATCACTGATTTGTTATGTTTTCAGTTCATTTTCAGAACCTTGGCTTCCAACACTAAAAATGAAACTTTTTCATAGATATAAACATTTTTGTT